>VUQG01014563.1:0-19081 GCA_015106755.1 Etia nguti | reverse complement strand
CATGAGGGAAATTGGCAGACGTCCTGACAATGAACAGTAAGAGACAAAGGACTTAAATACACACATGAGGTGATCAGGGGAAGTGGAGACACATGAGGAAACATCTGACCAGGATGAACATAATGATGCACAGAAAATGTAAACTAAAACACAAAGACATGGAAACTGGACTTTCAAAATAAACAGGAAAACATGACAAGACACAGGTATGACAGCATTAACCAGGCAGACCAGAAACATGACAGATAAGACACAATAAACAACAAGGGGAACCTTAACACATGGAAAGATGACCCAAGGAGACCTACTAAACAATGAACAATAACTACAACTAAGGAACCTAGGACCTAATGCCAAAAGGACTAACTATAAACGATGAATATCAAAATACAAGAAAACAAAGCACTGGGTCATACGACCCAGGACTGTAACAGTAACTTCTGTGAGTGCAGTGGTTAAGTTGTAGCATAGGGAAATCTGTACAAGGAGCAGTATATTTAAGTGTAGATTTGCTATTTAGATCAAGCTCAGAGTAAATCTACATGCAACTAGTGATTGAGTGTGAGGTCAGGGACTTGTTGGAGAGCATTAAAATTAGTGATTGTGAAAACATTAAATGTTTTTTTTAAACTGATAAAAAAAAAGGCTGTTAAATAAATACAAAAAAGGTATACACTAATATTGGTGGAAAATGTATTTAATAATTTAAAAAATAATAATTTGGGGCAGGATTACATCACAATTCTGTGATTGGGTTAAGGTGTATCGAGTTTTGTCCAAATGCATTTTGGTGCCTGTTGGTGAGACCCCTTGAAAGACCCCTCTAAATTTAACCAAGAAGATAATTCACATTTGCTTTTTTGTCTGGTGATGCCTAGTGAGCCAGAGCCAGTCTGACTCTGGAGTTAGCCAAATTGTATTCTATATATTTCCAGAGCAATAGTAAAAGATTATCTGGTCTGATAAACTTTGATCAGAGGTCTTAAATGCTAAAAATGACAAGAAAACTGCTCCAATAGTGGACGATGGAAGACAGTGGACAAAAGCATATAGCCAAGACATTGGTTGCCTGAGGTGGCTTCAGGACACAGCAGTCTTACTGTCCTTGAGTGGCCTGGCCAAAACGAAGATTTAAAGCCCATATCACATCTATGGACAAACCTCAAAATGGCAGTTAACATACACTTCTGATTTAATCTGACAAAAATTGACAGCATCTGGCAGAACAGTAGGATAAAGTGCCCAAAGCTGAGTTTGTGAAGCTCATAGAGATATATCTGCAAAGACTGAAAGCAGTGTGCGTGTTTGTGTGTGTACAAAATAATGATGGCAATGTTTTTGTATATAAATACAAAACACTGCCATCATTATTTTGTGTAGATTGTTGGAAAACTGGCTTTTTTGGAACAAGTGGATAAGTTATTTTAATACTTTTTGAAGGAATTTGACTTTTACTTATTTTAGAAGGAAAACATATTCTGGACAGTCTCCATCTCCTGCTTTTTTGTGTTTCATCATAACATCTTTTCCCTCACCATCCCAGTCTTTCCTCTGATGCATATTGTTCCTCCTCCCCCACTCTCCACACATTATCAATCTCTTTCTTTTTGTCTCTTGCTTGCTCTTTCTCTCTCTCCGCTTGAGTGGTGAGCAGACAAGGGGCGAGAGAGAGAGAGCGAGGAAGAGAGAAAGATGTGAGTCTCGGCCAATTTGTCCTGACACGTAGAGATGCTCAGGTGGGAGAGAGGTGTCAAACAACTAGGAGAGGGAGCTAGACAGGTTTGTAGGTAGCTGAGAGAGAGCGGATGTAAGGAATAGGACAGACAAGAATAGAAGAAAGTAGAGGATGGTCTTATGCATATTGCATCTTGCTACACTGAAAGGAAATGTGTGTGTTAAGATTTTTGGTCCAGTATGAAAGTGGCTCTTAAAAACATAAGTTATATATATTGACTAATTTTTAGAAATGACATCAAATTTGCACCTCCAGTACCTTTTCTTATAAAGCAGTACATGATTAGGACTGATAGCAAACCATTTGGAGCCAAGAAGTTTATTGGCACATAATCAATTAAAATAGACTTAAAAGAGGAACAGATTTCAAAATTTAGGAAATAATGGTAAGGGGAAAAAGTTCAAGAAGAGTTAAAAGGACACACCATTTCTGCTGTGACCCAGTCATGCAAGTAGTTTGGAGTCACCCAGTTTGTTGATTCAGATTTAGCCAAACTTAGTTAAAAATGCATAGACTCATAAGGACACCTCTAACCAGGGAGGGGGAAAAAAGTGTTTTACATTCATTTTTTTTGTACTGACGTTATATTAGCAGTTTTAACCCTGCAGAGATGGTACAAATTAACACATATGGTTGATTTGCATATACGTATAATTTAAATGTTTATGCAAATGAACTGTGATGACATGCTAGAAAATAAATAGATGTTAGAGGAAAATATAAAATAGAAAGACAGTGGAAACTATGAAAGACAAGAAGAAAGCTAGCAATTTTATATCAGGCGAGGGAGACATGGTTCCCGGGGCGTCCCCCCGTGATAGTGGCATGTTCCCCTTGTGTCGAAACAAGAGAGAGAGAGTGGGATCGACAGAGAGAGAGATGTCTAATCTTAGAGGGTAAGGGAGCGTGGACTCCCCAGGGCTTGTCGTGCTCAGCACCTTGTTAACCAGACATCTCTCTTTCCATCTCTATTTCCATCTCTCTTTCCACCCTGCTTTCTCATCTCCGTCACTTTCTGCTATCTGTCCCTCTTTTTCGTTAGACGTGCAGAAAGAATCAGGCAACTCAGGCAACGATCTACCTACCTATCTATCTACCTACAGCGATCTGTATCTGCAGTGGTATATATAGTGCCGATGTTTCCGTTTCTTGATCAACATTTTGTGTGTGTGTTTTTTCCCCTTGTTAATGCATTGTCAGGTTCAGGAAACCTTTGTCTCTGGTTAATGGAACATCAACCAAGGTTAACACAGAGTGGCAGCTGAAGCACACACACTTGCCTCGTACTCCAAATTTCAAAGTGAAGGGGCTCACAGTTGCGTTTCTTGGTATGGCAAGAAGACAACCAAGGGAGATATTGAACCTCAGTTGCTTCTGATGGTCAAGCTAGTGCCATGCATGGTAGCTGGCTGCCATCACTGTGTGTGTGTGTGTGTGTGTGTGTGTGTGTGTGTGTGTGTGTGTGTGTGTATGTGTGTATGTGTGTGAAACGGTATGAAATAAAGGATAAATAAAAGGTAAATTCCAAAGCATGACTATAAAGGTAAGTCCATCAGAGAAATGAAGGTCTGTATGGGCTTGCGTTTGCAAGGAGGCTGTGAAAAACCAAGGAGGAGAAATAAAAAGTGAAATTAACTTGGAATATATGTTGGGAACTGACGAAACAAGATCTTTGTGATGCTATTGTGCTCATCTTTATTGCACTTGAATTATTCTTGGCTTTTTAGTTGTTGTTCAGAATTGTAGAGACGTTGTATGGTGGGGTGTAAGAACTTTTGCTCCATTTCAAGAGATGAAAAAAGTTCGAGAGCCACTCCTGTAGACTCGCAGAGACAAACAGTGAATTTGGTCAAAATATTCAAACAATCTGGTGTCCTAAGAACATTTTTTAGGTAAGTGGAGCTAGAAAGGAACATGTAATTTTTTTTGGATAGTGTGATAAATTATGTCCAATGACTCTTATAAACAATTTGTGACGTGATAGAGTTCCAGGCTAAGGCATCTGTGTAGGACTACAGGGTATTATACCGCTTAGTGCTGAGCTTTGAGGTTTCAGGATGCTGTAAAACAATGTGAGAAGCACTTTCTACTCGTTCAGACACCGGCGTAATGAGAAAATACTCTTAATCCAGCTCACACATACACACACAACGACACGCAGAGGCGTATTTCTGCTGCCGAGTGGTTTCTTGGTGAAAGCATATTGCGAGAGAAGCAGTTTAAGGAGTGGCAATTATAGTTTTGGACAAAGTCATTGATTTAAACTCCTGATTAGAGGAAAGGTGACAGAGGTGGTACACACAATGGTGAGCGTTGGGGTGGGGTGAGTATGGGGGAAAGGCACATGCGCTAACAGTGATACACACACACACACACAGACACACATACGCAACCTTACTAGTTCCGTCAGTCATGGGAATGCCTTAGAATGGCAAGGGTCCCCCCCTCACTCCTGCTTTCATGTTTCTCTCTCCCTCTCTGTCTCTTTCTCTTTCTCGACACACCTGACTGAAATATTGATGTCTCCCAAGCGCTGCTGTTCATTCCTAAGTGGTTGTTTTTGTTTCAAAGAACGGGTGACTGTTTCACACATTTGCAGACACACATGCATGAAGACACAGAAAGATAGGTAGGCACATGCACGCTTTCCTTTCTTGGTTACATGTGTGTGCATCAGTTTTGTAGGTAAACAACAGAGTAATTGGTACCATATGTATGCATACTAAATGTACGCCTGTGCCATGTTAACTTCTCGTTTTATGAGTATGAGCATATTAGCCAACAGAGTTCAATCTGTTTGTTCATGTAAGAACATGTGCTATGAAAAAAACACCCAAACTCTCACTCTTCAGGGATTGCAGAGATTTATAATTATAAAAATATGTAATTTCCACATGTAAGAAAAATATTTCTTATTTTTCTTCCTTTAAAATGTAGATATAAATGTAGAAATTATAGTTAATTATATAGAAAGTAAAGTAGATATTATTTTAATTGTATTAACAAATACACCAGCCAAAACTCCCAAACGGTTATAAGTTTTAGCTTTTCAAAAGATTCTTACCAAACTTCCTGCAACAGGTTGTGCATGAAGTTTTCATGAAGTTGTAGAAGTTGCATTTTGTGGTTTGATGAGTCCCTTGGATCTCTTAGGCTCCAGGATCCCAAAATGATTCTTTTAAATCCGGTATTATCTAAATTGATAACCAGGGTCATCAAGAGCTTCTTTTGTTTTAGAAATTTTTTCCCTTGACATTTTCTCTTACTTATCCACTTTTTGCTGTAGAGTTGGATGTTGATTTCCATTGCTAGAATTAACTCGCCTTCAACTCTGCTTTTGCTTTTCGAGTACTGATCTTGTAAGGTCTGAGTCATCATCACTGACAACCTCACCCCTAACCATAACCACAATTCCAATCCTAGGGAATATGATTATTTATGTGTTTATTTATGTATTTATTTTCATTTATTTATTAATTAATTAATTAATTTACAATTTTTTATCACACTTATTTTTTTTCAGATCTTCAAACAAATTTTAATCTTATGCAAAGATAACCTTAGAAAATACAAAATGGTTTTTTTTCACATGAAGAAATTTGACACATTGGCCCTGACCATCTTCTTCAGGAACTGTTCCATCCTCATAACAATGTCCCCTTACTAGCATTGCCTTTGAGATGATGATTGCAGTACTAATTGCTAGTACTGTTTTGTGATGCTACTTTTTTTTTTTTTTTTTCCCTGGTTAGGACAGTTTTCCTATTGTGGCTCCATAGTGTGGTGGTTTACATATTTGACAACAAGTGAAAGATCAGTTCAATCTAAAGAATTTCAATTTTAAAAAATCTATGAAAGAAAACATGTGGAGCTACCTGCTGTGGTAACCCTTTATGAATAAGGGAGCAGCTGAAAGTAGCTTTTAGGACAGTTTTACTTATATTTCATAAGAATGTTCTCTTAGTGAGTTTTAATATTCTTGAATTTGATTTCCATTCCAGGGGGATTTATCTCAGTTCTTGGCAAGAAAATGCATGCAGTCAGTCAGAGATGCTGCTCTGTTCTGGGCTGCTGTGGCACTACCTTTTTAGCATATCCTATTAATATTAGATGAGAATCATTTGTATCTGAGCGCACCATTGACCTTAGTCTGAAGAGGCATGTAGAGTACATGTGTATGTCTGCACACTCAAGCCCCTCCTCTTAGAACTTGTAGTTGTGTATCTTACCACATTAACGGATAAGTCTGTTAATGTTAGCCAACAAAATTAAAACATAACACACATGTGCATTCAGTTACTGAAAATATTTCTTTAAATCATTCCATCAGCTAAGCAAACTAATTACTTTTAATTGATTGGAATAAAAGTGATTCAGAATAACAAAGGGACTACATTACAAATCCACCAGGATGTTCAGTATTAAAAACTTAACAAGTATGGTAAAATTTGTGAACATACTGATGTTTTGTTTGTCATTAAATCACATAAAACACACTTTCTTTAATAGAATTCAGTGTTACTTATATCAGGCCAAATCACAACAACAGTTGCCTCAAGGTGCCTTATATTATAAGGTAAAGAACCTTCAGTAGCAGAGAAAAATCAGACAATCAGACAACCCCAGCTACTTTCAACTTTGCTGGCTAACAAAATGTCCTTATTAAGCTCTTCCATCCTGAAACTGTAGATCATCACACCAACCCAAGGCAAACTGAGACAATAAGATAAGATGCGTGTATTTCTGCTAGCTGCCTTCTTATGGAGGCTTCTGATTGTGGCAGGAAAAAAAAAGAGTTTTAAGCAATTTGTAAAATTTATTGTTCCCCACTAGATAAAATGTCAGGTAAATTGTTGTAAATAGTTGTAAATGGAATTACCAGGTTACAGCAGAATATAGACTTTCTGCTTGATACCTTTTTCATTGAGAGCCTGATGAAACCTGTGATATCTGCAGTGTTACAAGATCCATTTAGTCTTTAGTGTGGTGACTGCTCGGTGTGTGTGTGTGTGTGTGTGTGTGTGTGTGTGTGTGTGTGTGTGTGTGTGTGTGTGTGTGTGTGTGTGTGTGTGTGTGTGTGTGTGTGTGTCTGTGTGTGTCTGTGTATGTGTGTATGTGTGTGTCTGTGTATGTGTGTATGTGTGTGTATTGGGGCAAAGCTTGGGTCCACAATCTGATGTCAGATTGTAATTGAGTAACTCTAGTTCAAATGCATCTCCATTAGTGCTCCCTATCAGTGTGAGCTCACACTGAGGATCTAATTCGCCTACTGTTTCTAATTCTCAAGAATTGGCAGGGAGACCACAGAAGTTCAGCTGTGAGATTTTAAACAAGTTTATGGATAATATGTTTGTGTATTTTTAAAACCTCTATGAAAAACTTCTAAACAATCTTAGTGAGTTTTAATATTGTAGTTTCATTAAGTTGTAGCTTCTTTCAGCCCTGACAAGATGTTAGATAAAAAGAGTAATATGACAATAATGAATTACCAAGAAATCCAAGATTTGATTTAAAGTTTGTTGGCCAAACACAGCCATTGTCGTAGCTAAGAAGTGGTTATGCAGTTTAAGAAATGTAAATACTCATGGTTTTACAGTTTGTAAATAAACTGTAAATAAACAATTATTTGGAAAAGTATTGCAAAATCAAGACCTACTGGAAAGACCTAACTGAATCTGAGCATTTACAGGCCGTTCTACATTTGCATCTGCCGGAAATAGTGGATAATACTACTACTACTAATAATAATAATTTCTGTTTTGCATTAATAATAAGCCAGTGTACTAAATAATAATAATAATACATAATGCTGAGTTATATTTTTAATAAAAAATGACAGATTCCGAGGGCTGCGTGGCAGGTAAGGGTAGGACCCAAACGCAGGATTCAGAGGCGGGAGAAATAAACTTAGCTTTAGCTTTATTTGCTGTGATGCTGAACAAAAAAATGAATACAAAGAAACAACAAAAAAATAAACAAAATATAAACTAGAAACTAAGACTCTGGCAAACAAGGAACTCATGACTTAGCATAAACAAGAGAATGTGGAACACACAGCAAAGGGATGAAGCGACAATGAACAGAGGGAGACTGAAGACTTAAATACACATGCAGGATAACCAGGAAACAGGAGGGAACACAGCAGGAACAAATCAGACATAATGAGAAAGGGAAGCGCACAATGCATACAGTACAAGAGACTATCAAAATAAGACGGGAAACATACAGACAGAGACTCAGACTCAAGACACCCAAGCTTGACTCAGTGACTGGGAAAAAAAGAGTAAACACAGGAACAAGACTGACTAAGGAGAAGATTAGATACTGAGGGAGTGAGAACTAAGAACACTAAGAACTGAAACCTAACCGAAACACTTTAAACATAATGAAAGAATAACCATGAACCTAAGAATCGCAATAAATATTCAAAAACAAACAGCACAATGTCCAGAACTAGAAAACACTGGGTCACGACCCAGTGCCATGACAGAACTTGATTAGAAGATAGCAAAATGGCAAACAAATCTTACCGTCTTTCTTTTCTGTCACTCCAGGCTGTACGCTTGATGCTGCTGTTGAACAGAGGGTCTTGGTTACATAGATCTATATGGAGATGGAGAAAACTTTGATCAGGATGCATAAATACAAAACAGAAAGAGCCATAATAAAAGTACAATCCAGAGTAAAGGTTACTTATGTAAAACCAGCACTCTGGTGTTGAGAATCACAAACTGCATCTTACTTTCTGGTTCTGCTCACCGTTGCTCAACATTCCACTTCATTTCAAATTCCACTTCAATATATGAAAGTTCCTGGTAGTTCTGTGTTCTCGACATTTCCACAGCATTTTACAATGCAATTTTATTCAAATTACTCAACAATTTTGCTCTTAAATAATGCATTCTAGGTCATTTGGTAATTTGTCCAGTTTGTCTGTGTTCAGTGTTTCTCATTGATTTCTGTAATTGCAGCTACTACGTTAATATCATTTAAGATAAATTGCTTTCCTTTCAGGATTTTCATAAATTGTGGAAAATTGTCTACCTTTTAGGATTTTGATATGTTATTTTTCCAGTCCCTTGTCTGTGAAGGTTCTCAGTCATCCAGGTCATCGTAGTCTAAGGAGCTTGGAAAGAAAAGTCCCTTCTAATTTCAAACTAGATATGTACTTTAGATGGGATTACCTTGACTTCCAGTAACACTGTGAAAAATCTTGGAGTCATTTTTGAGCAGGACGTGTCCTTCAGTGAGCGCATTAAAAAAATATGTGGGACTCCCTTCATTTGCACAATATCACTAAAATTAGTAACATCCTATTTCAGAGTGATGCTGAAAAGCTAGTTCATGCATTTATTACTTCTGGACTATTGTAATTCGTTATTATCAGGTCACTCTAAAAGCTCCCTTAAAAAGCCTTCAGTTTAACTGGGACTAGAAAGAGAGGCATATTTCACTAATAATAGTTTCTCTTCAAAGTCCCCCATGCTAAATTCAAAATTGAATTTAAAAACCTTTTCCTCACATACAAGATCTTGAATAATAAAGTCCCATCATCGACCATTGACCCCAGGATAACAAAGTACTATAACAGAGCACATTACTCTCACACTGCATGCCTACTTGTGGTTCCTATGGGTCAGAAACTTCAGTTTTTAGGCCCCTCTTCTGTGGAACCAGCTCGCAGTTTGAATTTGGGAGACAGACACAGTCTTTACTTTTAAGATTAGGCTAAAAACTTTCCTTTTTGATAAAGCTTACAGTTAGGGCTCCATGAGGTTAGCCTGAGCCATCCTCTGGATATGCTACGGCTTAGGCTGCTGGGGTCTTCCTATGTTACACTGAGAATTTCTTCTTCACTCATCTCTTTTCACTCCCTGTGTGTTTATAGACCGCTACCGCCTTTAATGATTAACAATTATTAAATTCCGGTATCATCATTTGTCCTGTCTCTCTGCTCCCTTCTCTTTCCCCTCACCCCACACTGGTTGCAGTTGACAGAAACCCTCCAGGTTCTGCCAGAGGTTTCTTGTTGCTAAAAGAGAGTTTTTCCCCACTGTTGCCAAGTGCTTGCTCATGTGGTTGTTGGTGTTTCTTTGTAATATTGTAGAGTTTTTACCTCAAAGCTTCTTGAGGCAACTGTTGTTGTGGAGTTGAGCTAATGAAATAAAATGTAGTTGAATTTATAAATTGTTTTACTGTTAGGACTGAAACCTTTTTAGATGTTTTATATCTTTTATTTTAAACTCCTAAAATCTGACAGTTAGCTGGATTTTCTGGCACAAATCAATCATTGGTTAAGGTCAAAATTACTGTATGTGTTTTGCAGTGTGTGTGTGTGTGTGCGTGCATGCGTTTGTGTGTGTGTTTGTTCTTGTGTGGCATCAGTGTGTCCTCTATGCCCGTGTATTGTTCCCCACATTGTTTTTCTTCACAAAAAGTCATGGCCTGACAAGGTGCTGCGCGCTGTAAAAATTATGCCTTGTTTATACGTATTTATTTCCCCTTGACAGTTTAATTATTTCTGGCCCCATTGGAGGAAACCACATAAAAAACTCCCCATGTTCATACAGATTCTAATTAGGAATGCTGGGAAATTAAAACAGAGTTGTTTCGAAATGCTGTCATTTTTCCAGGGCCTCGTCTTGGAATTATGTCTCAATCAGCACAAGCGGAAATAATTACTTGTATACCTTCTAACTGCCAACATTTACCAAATGGCAAAGCAATTTACAGCCATCATGGCCTGAGAAGCAATCATTGGGCCAACTATAAATTCACAGGCCGACGGTTTGGAGAGCAACATTGGAAGGAAGGGTTATTGTGGAAAATTAGAGAGAGTGAGATAAAGGGGTGTGTGGATTTTTTTTTTTTTACCTATGTTCTCCCTCAGTCCCTCTGTTTTCTCTTTCCCTTTCTCTTTTCTCCTATTGAAATCCCTCTCTTTACCTCCTCTCTGCAATCATTCTCACTATTTTACATCTCCAGACCTTCCCACTTATGTCTTCATCTTTCAGCTTATTTTACAGTGAAACCATTGAACTGACACACACACACACACACACACACACCTCTTAAATGGAGGAAGCGGCGATTAAGTGATTATTTTCACACACACCATTAAACATACTTATTGCAGGCACAGACATAGACAAAAGCCTAGATAAAAACATACATGAGCAGAGACACTTAAACACCCGCACACATTGGGCTTAAAGTAATTACTCACACACGTCATTAGACACAGACACAGATGAAGTGGAGTGTGTTTATGTTCTGTGTATCTTGCACTGTAGCCCTCTTTTCTCTTTGGATACGGTATTATCGTCCCTCTAGTTTAACGAATCAACTACTTTTTTACTATCATACAGCGCAGATAGTAAAATCAGTAGCACCAAGGAAGTATCTGAATTACTAATAGCAACAACTGACAAACACGGAGCGGGAATGCTCTGTATAATTTACTAAATATAGTTAGAAAGCCACGGCCAATTAACATGTTCTAAAAACAATTAAGAATCACAAAGGAAATGTGGAAATTAACATTTTACACTGATTCTTGGTTTATCATAGCATTTTTTTCTCAGTGGTTCAGTGTTGGATTAGTCTGTATATCCAAATAGAGATACACCAGATGATGAATTTGAGGCTGACATGAGAAAAAAAAATAGAATCAGCAACTTTTTCTCAGACATTTTTGTTCTATCCTGACCAGGAAGCCTCCAGAGATTAAAGGTTGATGTTATTTCTTTTCCTTTCCCTTTCTTTCATGTTCATCTTGCTGTTCAGATGCATGCGCAAATCAATATTTTAAAGTACTATTAATATAGCCAATCAACAGATAAAGTTAAGGCACAGTACAAAAAAGTGTCTTACACTTTTGCTACTGTGCCTCAAACAAAGAAGTTTACCAAGAGCAACTCTATCAAGTGCTCTTGCAGGGCAATAGATAGTGGGAATAGATTTTTTCCTTTTCTTTGTAGGGCTGGCAAGTAAACTGTACAACTGACACAGTTGCTGTTTTGTTAGATTAATTTACTGTTAATTTCAAAGCACTGGTTCCCAGCAATATCTAGGAACCCAAAATGTCTTTAATGACCAAAATAGGAATTCATTGAAGTATTCTGAAGTATTGGAACCACCCACAATTCAAAACTTGGACCTAAGAAGAGCAGTGGCAGCAGTTTTCAAAGGAAAGGGACCAGGAAGAGGAACCATGAATGTACTAATGCAACTTGTCCAGTTCCAATTCCAAAATATCCATCCATCCATCCATCCATCCATCCATCCTTTTCTGCTTATCCTTGTCAGGGTCACGGGGGGGCCTGGTGCCTATCCCAGGTGTCATAGGGCAAGAGACGCGGTATACCCTGGACAGGTCACTAGTCTGTTGCAGGGCTAACATTCACACCTATGGGCAATTGGGAATTACCAATTAACCTAACCCCATTAAACGAGGCAAGCATAAAACAGGCAAAATGTTTTGGACTTTATATATTACAAATAAATAATTATTGCGCATTTCTGCATCAACTGTTGTGAAACAGACCTCAGTTTTTAATTCACACTTTTTGGTGTCAAAAAACATTTATGATCTGGCAAACTCCAGTCACTAAGGAAAATGTGTATTTCTCAACCTGTTTGCAAGTAGTCAACAGGTCAGTGAGGTCACAAAGAGGGTGCTCCGCCAAAAACCTTGTTGTGATTGCTTTGGTCAGTAGCAGATTACACAGTTTTCCATAGTTTGCTTGGAAGATGCGGACTTTTCTATAGACACTTGCCGTTTACTCCATGCTGCAGTGAAACCTGAAAAAGTGTGATGCAGACAGAAAACAGAATGTTCCTCTTCAACCGCTGGAACCAATACTTTTAAAGAACTGCAACTTTTTAACTCCGAAGGTGAGCATCCTCTGTTTCCAATTTGTATTGCACTTTTTACAATTTCACTACCACTTTGTTTGTGACTGTTTGCAGGTAAGTTGGTGTCTTCCATGCAAACTGCTGGCAACCACTGCACTCTGCTAGTAACAAAAGCAACTTGTACCTCTTTGTGCCCAGTTTCACACCAATGAATGCCAACAGCCTCCGGCAACCATTTTCCAGCTGGTAGCAGAATATACACTTTCCCCTACAATCGGTGGTTACCAAGGGCTTACCAACTGGTGTATAGGCCTATGTGAATGGGGCTTGAGCAGTCAATGTCACAGCGACAACCAGCAACCATTTGCAAACAGTCCGGGAACATTCAATTTTCCATAGCGACCAGTGGTTGCCAGATGGTAGCCGACAGGTCTATAACCCTGTGAGACTGAAGCCTATGAAGCACTGTTTATTTGCACTTACACATGAACTAATCAGGAATATTGGCCAGATGTCCATTATCATGACAGAAGATTCAGACATAGTGCCCTGTGACTTAACTCTGTTAACTCTGTTCTCAGCCAGAAAAAAACACATTTTACTTACACAACTGTTAACATAGCTAACTGAACAACCTGAACAACTTGAGCAAGAGGTTTTCTCCAAGTGTACAGTCTAAGAGACCACTCCCTGCAGGTTGATAAAATGTACAAATCTTGTATTTTCTGTACCATCTTCTTTATCAGACACAAAACAGCTTACATACTTCTGCATTACTATCCAGCAATTGTGTATCGTTAACCATCATTAACATGAGACTTTTATATTACAGTGTGCCCATTTAAGGGGCACAATGTAATTCAACAGAAGCTTTTCAATTTAATATTATTTATATAGTGCCATATCACAACATCCAATGCCTCAAGGCACTTTATATTTTAAGGTAAAGACCCTACAGTAATAGAGAAAAAACCACCCAACAATCAAGTCACTCCCTTTGAGCAACTACTTGGCGACCATGGAAAGGAAAAACTCTCTTTTAACAGGAAGAAACTTCTGGTAGAGCCAGGCTCAGGGAGGGACAGCCATTTGTTTTGTTTTTGTTTTGTTTTTGTTTTTGTTTTCTTTTGGGTGGGGGGCCAGTTAACTGAAATATCTAGTGATGAATAAAATATATTTTAGAGTATATTTTGACTAAAACCTTTTAAGAAAAGTGTCATAATGGCATTTAAATCCAGGTATCAATATTTACAATGAACAAATATATATAAACAAAACATTTCAAATATCCACACTCACCAGTTTGAAACTTGCAAGTGATGTTGATCTTAGCTTTCATGTTTTGTTGTCCTTGAACATCAGATTTATTCTGTAGGCTTACCATTCCTCTCAACCCTTTGTTCCCCCCTCTTCTATGCTGTTTTATCCCCTTTCCCTCTTCATCTCATCTGTACACACTCTCTCTTACCGTCTTTATTAGTAGTGGAATTATTCACTTGGCTTACACCTCAGTTTGAATAAATTGAGTGTGGAACTATTGGCGAGATGGTCTTTTTTGGCAGGCATACATTTGTGCCTCGAAGTACATGTGTGTTATGTGTGTGCTGCATTAACAAAGAGACTGCATTGAGAGACAACTAATCCCAGTGGGATAGCCCACTCATGTTCTGTTTGAGAGAGGCGTAATTAAAGGAGCGCACCGCTCCGAAGTCACCTATTTCAATACAAAACACTGCTTTATACAGACACGCAGGCAGCGAGAAACCTGTACGCACACACATTTGCACACTCCCAGTGCTTTCTTACCCAGGCAAAATTCACTCTGTATATAATTAAATCCCTCTTCTAATTTATCCCTGGGAATATATCAAAACCTCAGGATGTTTCAGGAGGTATGGAGGAGAGAAAGAGAATGAGAGGGTAGCAATGAGGTTTGGAGAGATGATAAGGTCAATACTTGTAAGAAAATCATGTGATTAAGTTATTGAAATATTTATGTTTGATTGTTAGATGCATAAACAGTTTGTTGTTATCGTGTTTGTCCATCTATATGGCTTCCTATATCCTTCATTTTATTTTATTTTTCTAATTTCTGCATTAAAAAAAACTTCACATAGCCCTTTGATTTTAATTTTCTGACATTCCTAGGATGTTTTTTCCAAAGAAACTGAGGCTGAAATATGTGGATGAATACATACAATTGATCTTTATAGCAAGATTGTATTTAGCTTTCATTTGGGTGAGAGATTATGTCACTAGTGTGTTTGTGTGGGAGACATCTTGAATATAGGCTGTGAGTTGGACTGGAAGTCTCGCTTCCACAGATCACAGCAGGAGACATGTGAGATACTGTCCACCCAACCTTCAGTCTGACCAGTGACAGGATGATGACCGCAACTCGCCTAGCCTGTTTTAGAATGTTTTTATCTATATGAAAAAAATATTGTATACTCCATGTAAACTTAACTTTGAAGAAAGAGGACATGTAAGGTGGATGCATGTACCAACTCTTTGTGTAAATGCTGGTAATACTTCCTTTTTATATTTTGACTTTCTTTTTTAACTTAAACGCAACTTACTTACATCTTTTTCTTTGTGTGTATATTGTTCTGTTGCACACATACATGCATTTGTGTTTCCATGACTTCAGAGGACATTACACTGACTTACATTCATTTCCTGATGCCATAATCCAACCTGTCTTTCTGCTGTAGGTGTGAAGCTTGCTTGACCTTTGTGCGGAAAAACGGGGCTGTCATATGACTGCCTGTCCTAAATAAATCACAGTATACAAGCCCTAAGTTTGTAGGCATGTGTAACTATGCAAAGAAGTGAGAAGGCTGTGCATGTCATGTCTTTTGTGTTTGTGTTCTTGAAACTGCCTGAACACTTCCACACAAATCTGTTAGCTGTACCGTATATGTAGTATGTGTTGCAATGGCACTTCACTACAGTAGTGTGGTTGCATAAGCTTTAGTGTGTTTTATGCATGTGTGTGTATGTGTGTGTTTGTAACTTTCATGTACCCTTCTCCAAAGGTTACCCAGACAGGCTTTTGGTGACAGGCTCCAGAAAGCTCCCTAAACCCAGCAGCTTTCCCCAGCAGCTGGTGCTCTCTCCTTGGCCTCGATCACCATCACTGCTCCTTCCCTTAACACACAAAATGATTTAGCAACCAAAACGATGACTTTTGAAAAGTTCACTCAGTTCGTCAGGTAATTAATTTTCATCAAACTATTCGTTTTGCCAGCATGTGGCTGCTATGTGGGAGTGTTGATGTAGGCCTATAAAATGTTGATTATTTGACCAAACCAAATTGTTCCACCTCAGTATCCCCCCCCCATTTACCATCTAAACAAATATACTGCAGTAAAAGGGAATCCAAAACTCAGTCAAACTCACTTGGTCTGATCATGTTGGTTGTAAAGTTAACACCCAATACTTGAACTGAATATGTAAGACAGCTACACATTTGTCCACGTCCAACTTCTGATGTGTCTGTGAGCATCTGTGCCTGCTGCCTTTGTGAGGAGCAGATATTATTACAATAACTGTAAAGCTCTTTAATGTTAAGACATTTGTAGTTGGTTATTTCTTGACTGCATATTCAGGACTAGGTTTACTTTGATAACTCTGTTATGACTAAGTTGAGGTTAAGTACTATGCAGGAAGTAAGATGTAGCATAGTAATTAGGGCCCATTAAGTTTACATAGACGAACATTGCTGCTATGACATGACTCAATCATAAGGGTCATTTTTAAATATTTTTAAAACATTTTTTAGATATTTTTTTGTACTAATAATCCCAAATATATTCATCACACTGTTTTTTTTCTTCATTCTAATTCTTTATGACTGCTACAATATTTTATTTTCTGATTGTCCTAGTGAATTATATCCTGTAATATATAATACATAAAATACATTACCCAGAGGGCAGGTATTTTCCTTTGCTGTTTTACACTCACACAGCCTGAAATGAACTGCAGCTTAAGCTCAGTGTTTATCTAATAACACCTTGTGACTTCAAACCCCTTCATTGCTATTACAGCCATCAGTCACGTTAGTGACAGAGATGTCTTTTCAAGTCTACAGATCTCTCACTTTTTCCTATTGGCTTCTCTTTCTCTGTTTTTCTCCCTGTCTCCTTCTCACTCTTCATTGCTCCCTGCCTTTTGCTCTCTCTTTGGGTTCAGGTTGGAGGAGCAGGCAGGGGTCTTTGTTCAAATTGTCCATATCCACACTGTGTTCTGCTGTACCTGCTGACAAAGCTATCAGATAACTTAGCTCCATCTCCCCTGATCCTGTTAGCGGTGTAGCTTTGTATTGTGTGTGTGTGTTTTTGAGAGTTTGTGTTCTTTTTTATATTTTTGTTTATTTTTGTTGGCTTTCACAATGAATGATATTGTGACTTAATCTTGCATATTTTTAGTTAAATTCCTACAAACAGCCATGCACACACGAGTTGTGAGTCTTTGTGCTGCTGTTGGCTGTAAACTGACCAGAGTCCATAGCTCCCTCTGTTGGCTTGAAGTGAAGTGCAATTTCTTACTCTCACACTCTCCGTCTGCCTTACCCCCTCTTTTCTACAAAAGCAAAGTTCAGTAATGTGTGAAATTTCCAAATTGCTTCATTTCACTTTTGGTACAGCTTAACGTTTTAGTCCTCATTTTAACATTAAAATGTCAAATTTTTGTTCTCCTCATAGAAATTAATTAAACCTACCTTAAATGCTTAAATGTTTATAAAAACAGCAAATGTTCTTTAATCATCAAGAAAAAATGCTCTGTTTTATTACTGTTGAAAGTACTTTGTTTGCAGTTGTTGCCTCAGTCTAGTGCTTTGTTCATGACTGGCACATGTGTCGATGGGTGGCCTGGGGTCAGCTTCCTAAGTGGCCACGTCTTGAATTCGTTAAAGATTGTTTTGACCAGCAAAGACACACATATAACTGCTCACAATACAAGGCTCTGAATGAACTTGCTGTGGCCTATTGAGTAGTGTGATTGATGTCAGCGAGAGTTGCGATGGATCATTCTTCCATAGATGTCAACAGGCTGCCACCGCAGGGTCAAAACACACACACCCACACACAGATTTACACACACTGGCAGACAAGAGAAGAGTGAGATGCCAGCAGTTACCGAGCTCAATAGGTTTTACATTGTAAATGAACTTTAAAAATGATGCCAACAAGGCCATTTACACATGCATACAATTGTTAATTATGATACACGGTGCTTTGACTGAGTTGCATATTTTTTGTTTTTGTTTTTGTGTTGTTATTTGCTGTTATTTTTTCTGCAGCATTGTGCATGGAAATATTGTCTGTTACCCAGCAATCACATATGCACACATCGTGGATGCACAAGGTGTCTCCTTGGCTTTTTGAGTTAAAGGTTTGCATTTAAGATGTTTATGGTTTGTCCAGTTATAGAGAAAAGTGGCCTAAAGGGGTCACTGTCAACATACACACACTGACTGAGAGTCAATCAATAGTCTGTGGGGGTGGGGTGGATAGGGGTCAGAGCAGGAAAAGAGGAGTGAGGCAGAAAGACAGAAAAAGTAACGGCTGTTTTAGGGTTCAACCAAAATCACAGGAATTTTTTGATAGTATCTACAGAGAAGATTCAGAAGCTTTAGAACCATATGGGCCTTTTGTGTGTGCACCAGTTGATGAATTTTAAGGAATACAGCTCTGTTTGTGGCATTGTGTGCATGACATGATGTTATTGTCTCACCATAACAATTTTTTCTGTATTTACATAAAAGGCAAGGCTTTGTAAGGCATCACTCACCACATATGCACAGTGAAAGCTGATTCTTAGACTGCGTTCTTATGTTTTACCACATTGCTGCTTGTGCTTAAATTATCAGTCAGTAGAAATCACTTTCCACACAAGCTGCATAAATTACAGAATGTGCAGGGAAAGGATCATTGAATATTTTGTAACGTAAACTAACTAAAAAATACGCCTCCATAAACACAACCAGTTCATCTTAGACAAATATTAATGATTTCTGTGTAAGTCAAAATGCTGTTCTTCAAATATTTATACAGCCATTCGTTGATATGTTACAACCCGCAGATGTTTAGGCTTCTAATTGTTTAATTCAATGTATGATTCGTAGTTCTTATTTTAAATAAGTATGTTAGGCAGAATATTTTGGACTTTCCACACTGAAAAAGAGATTTTTGTGTGTGTGTGTGTGTGTGTGTGTGTGTGTGTGTGTGTGTGTGTGTGTGTGTGTGTGTGTGTGTGTGTGTGTGTGTGTGTGTGTGTGTGGATGTGTGTGTGTGTGTGTGTGTGTATACGTGTGTGTGTGTGTGTGTGTGTATACGTGTGTGTGTGTGTGTATACGTGTGTGTGTGTGTGTGTGTGTGTGTGTGTGTGTGTGTGTGTGTGTGTGTGTGTGTGTGTGTGTGTGTGTGTGTGTGTGTATACGTGTGTGTGTGTGTGTATACGTGTGTGTGTGTGTGTGTATAC
>VUQG01014562.1:0-29269 GCA_015106755.1 Etia nguti | reverse complement strand
ATGCTATGGTTTAGGGCCCGGATGGCTTGGGGATAGAAGCTCCTCTTGAGTCTCTCTGTCCTTGCCTGGATGGTGCGGAACCTTCTACCGGATTGCAGAAGTTGGAACAGTTTGTTGCCAGGATGGGACGGGTCCTTCAGTATCTGCGCTGCTCTAGTCCAGCATCTCCTGGTGTAGGTGTACTGAAGCGGTGAGAGAGCAATCCCCCAGCAGCGTTCTGCTGTACGGATCACTCTCTGGAGAGCTTTTTGGTCCTTAACACAGCTGTTCCCAAACCAGGATGTGATGTTCTGTGTGAGGATGCTCTCCACAGCGCCTGTATAGAAAATCCTGAGGATCTCTGGAGAGACCCTGAACTTCCTCAGTTGTCGTAGGTGGTACAGGCGCTGCCTAGCCTTTTTGGTCTGGACCTGAATGTGGGCAGACCATGTCAGGTCTGAGGAGATGTGGACACTGAGATACTTGAAAGACTGCACCCTCTCCACTGGAGCTCCTTTGATGATAATGGGCTTGTAGTCTCTGTGCTGACTCCTTCTGAAGTCCACCACCAGCTCCTTGGTCTTGCCAACGTTCAGCTGGAGGTGGTTGTCCTGGCACCATGATGCCAGATTCTTCACTTCATCCATTCAGGCCGCCTCATTGTTGTTGGAGATGGCGCCCAACACCACTGTCTCGTCGGCAAACTTCACAATGGTATTGGAGCCGTATTGGATGCATTTTTTGCCTTATATACAATATTTCCATATATACATTTTCACATGTTTCAATAAATATCTACACCTATTTCAATTTTTTTAGCAAAAAATAAAGAAATGAGGGGTGGCTGAAGAGTTATGCATACTACTCTAGCATGTCCGTGCTTACTGTTGGCTGTTTATCACTGTGACTGATGTGACTGTATTAATGTTATAACTTTAATACAGGGTATTTCTGATCTGCTTTTTAATAGTGGTGAGTATCAATGGGGGTCAACCTGCAGATTAATTAAGGCATGCTTAATGTCTAAAGAGGCATTTCACTTCAGCTTACTTCAGACAGAGGTCTGCTTGTGTGTATTTTTTTTAAATCCTGGTTGAGCGAAAAGGATAAAGAAGAGTGGGAGGATAACAACCCTGCAAATTACAAGCTTCTTCAATTTTCCACATCAAGGCCTCTGTGGAGAGGGAATGTTGCAGAATTTCAGGCGAGCACAGACATCCTAAATTGACCTGACTCACAAGCGCCCTTGAGAGTGAACTAATGCAAAAAGCAAAGCAAGCAGAGCTTCCTGTGTCTTTATAGTTTGCCGTCTTTGGACCATAAAGGTTTATCTCATTCATCTTACTGTACATCACGGCTGTGGGTAACTCCCCCTCCCTCAGCCTTCTTCTTCATTTCACTGTGGTTTAGTTAAATGTCAGACAACAGCTGACATGCAGAGGAGGGAGAATCATTAGTCGCGGCTGAAAGACAGGAAGCATGAGCGTCATTAACAGTCATTAGTTCAGAGACAGCAGGTCAGATTGCCACCACCACCATGCCGCCTCTCTTCATCACTCACAGGTTCAGAACACTGAGTCAGGAGCGCCACCACACCCACATCCTGCTGTTGCCATTCCTCCCGCATTTCAAGGTTCCAGCCTCTGTGATTGTGTCTTTCTGTGACGTGGACGAAGCCTTTTCACACATTCGTTCGTTTTGATTGCTTTAATTCCGTCTTTGCTTGCCTCAGATGAGGCACTCTCCCTCCCACCTCGCGCTCAAAGCTTGAACGAGGCTTAGCGCTAAACAAATTGACAATTATCATGCCAATCTTCGCCTCATTGGCTTCCAGCAGAGTTTGGAATAGACTTTAAAATGCTACTGATTATTTTCAAAGCACCAGGGTTTTAACTATTCCCTGTGTATTCACATAAAGGCAGTGCCAGTCAAAAGCCAGGGATTCAAATTAAAATTTATTGCACTTTTGCAATTACGGTCCACGTTCTTTGGAACCGACAGCTTCAAGGAATTATTAGAGTGGCAGGCCATTTCTCATGACCCCTTTTAAAATCAATTTCTGTTAGCATTTGATATTTATTGCCGCCAAGTTATATTTGTTTCATTTATTATGAAGCATCTGCATTCATTTTCTAATCAATTTATTATCAAGGATGATGCCCAATAACTTTGCTAACAATGTTTTTGCAAGAGCAAAAAATGGAGGTGAGGTAGGTTGTGAAAGAATAAAAATACATTCTTTGGTTATGCATGGACAATCCTCTGAAAAAAACAATGAAAGATATACATTTTTATGCAGAAATATTCACCCCTCTCCTCTCCTCTTCTCTGACCCGACTGGCACAAGTAGCTGTTAAACAATATTGTACAAAGACACCCTTATAGCTTAAGGGCAGATTTACAATGCAAGGCAACCAGAATTGCATAAAAATGATGAGAGGAGAAAATTCTGCTTATAATTTACTGACAGTGGCCTAATTTATGAAAATGTACAAAGTCTCTCTACAGAGAGAGTTGCAAAACAGATCCATCAGAACTGGATGGGGACTGAGGGTCGAGTCTTTGAGGTCGAGTCTCTTTAATAAACACTAGAAGAGAATTTTAGGTAGCGCCAGACTGATGTAGGCTTTTTGTGATTTTCAAGACCGATACCGATACTAAATCTGATGTGGGGGGTTTTCTGTCACACACAAAGTATAAACGGGTTTCCTTAACATTTGTTAAGTGTAATTACTGTACTTACGATTCTTTACTAAGATAATATGATAATATTGCATAAATTGGCGCAACGAGTTACCCGTTCATGCTCTGCCTGACTCTGCAGGTTGTTGTGGTTGTGCCATTCCAAACAACATGTTACCAGCAGGGTAGTTGCGACTGCCCTCAGGCCATTTATCCATCCACTTTCTTCCACTTATCCAGAGCCAGGTTGCGGGGGGCAGCAGCCTAAGCAGAAAAGCCTGATCCTCCCTCTGCCCAGCCACCGCCTCCTGCTTATCCAGGGAACACTGAGGTGTTTCTGGTCCTGGGTCTATGTGCCCCAGGCCTCCACCTGGTGGGACATGCTCGGAACACCTCACCCAGGGGACGCCCAAGAGGCATCATCCTTGTCAGATATCTGAACCATCTCAACTGGGTCCATTCAAGTGGAGGAGTAGGGCCTCTACTCTGAACCCTTCTTGAATGACTGAACTCACTCTATCTCTCAGAGAGAGGCCAGCTACCTTTCAGAGAAAGCTCATTTCTGTCGCTTGCATCTTAGGTATTGTTCTTTCGGTCACTACTCAAAGGTGGTGACCATAGGTGAGGGCACAGATGTAGAATGACCGGTAAATTCACATAGTGGTCAAACTCTGTAACATCAACACTCACACCATGGCTGAAGGGCGTTTCTCCCTTCTCTTCCTTACTTTTACATTTGCACTTATCGGTGGTTATCAATGCAGATGCAGCTGACTGTTGATTTTAAACTGGTGTGCACCACTAGGAAATCTGACAATTCTGACATTACATTTCTAATGCACATGTCATGGATACCAAAGCTGATGACGTAACTTACATTGGTTGTGTGTGGGAGCCTTCTCTGGTGATAACGCCTTCTTTGTCCATCAGCATTTGTCTGAATGTGCTTACTTTCTGTCGGATCTCTTCTTCTGTGTACCTGAGCATAAGAAAACACAACAGTTAACGGAGAAGCAAACACATGTTCATCAGTAATCCGCAGCTTTGATAGGCGGGTTCAGCAGTCAGCAAACAAGGATGAATCTGAATTCTTCTCAGTGTTAACCAGAATCTATGTGAAGGCCTGTGAACACTGACACGGCAGCCTTTAATAACAGCAACGATGCAGCAGGAGAACTGGCAAAACTAACTGTTATCTGTCATAACTGCCAGAAGCTCGTGTAGGAGGCGTGTCGTGCCCCGCTATCACACAGAGTCAGAACAAATGGCAAAGGCTGTCTTCTGACCCTTCCTGACCAAAACTTACACTCAGCCAAATGATGCACATTCTGATGATTCACCATCAACCTCTCTGGTCCCAGGCAGGCCGGTACTGCATGTTTTATTCTGCAAGTGAGCACCGCGACTCGCAACTGAGCTGAGAGTAACTGTGAGCTTGTGGAGCTCTCTATCAGCTGACACAGACAGAATAATGTGCAGAGGCACAGAAAAATCAATTACTGTCTGGGTCATATTGTAGATTTGTATTCATATTTTTTAATCTAACATATTTGGCTTTTTTTTTTTTAGATGGCTGTGGCGGTTAGTAGGGGCAACAGAAGAGGAGCAAAATGATCAGTGCTGTAATGACGCTGTAATTTCATTGTGAATGTAACAATACGAAATGCACAGAGTGAATCAGAAAAGGCAAAACTGTTTATGCATACAGCTTTTGGCTACATCCTCCCAGTGTGTAAATTTCAAAAGCAGCAGCCACAGTAGCACTACAGGCTGCCTCTGTGGGAGCAGTGACAGCTCTGCAGTGGAGACAGTAATAATTCAACCAGCCTGTCTGAACAAGTCCCGTTTTAATCTACAGATACTCATAGTTCAGCCGTGCAAGAACATGTGCTTGACAGGACATGGCTTCTTAATTTCACTGCGCGCCGAAGCCCATCTCCCGGTAAATTCACACCAACTTCTAAACCATCTCCAAGTTCAGCTCGGGCTGTGGTAATGAGCTGTAATGAGTTATAGAGCCAGAGAGAAGGCTAGAGGAGGGAGGGAAAAGGGAGAGAATTAATAAAGCTGTGAAATGGTGGCCAAGAGCCAAACATCACAGAGGCAGACTGACTGGGACCCACTGGTATTAATAACCAACTGTAATGTTTATGTCACATTGAACAATGACAGAAATCCAGCACTGTGCTCACACAGAAATCCACCGAGATTTACTACAAAGCTAAAAACACAGTACCTGTCTTCACAGTAAAACTGAATTCATTGTGTCTTTGAATCTTAACCTACTGGTGTGTGGTGTTTTCATATTTGGTGATCGGCCAATTAGTGCTAAGGAACAAACTAATAAAATACTAGAAGTTCACTCCTGAAAACTAAAGGACAACCTTCCTGCAGATGGTCTATGCTCCAAAAGGCACCAACAGCACAAAGATGATAGAGAGGTTCAATTCACTGATTTCAATTAGAATAAGTGAAGCCTACCAGCGATCAGCTTCAGCCTCCTCAGCTGACACACCTGGAAATCAAAGCAGCCACATCCCTAACCAGCCTTAGGAAGTCACTGGAGGAACCACAGCTTTTGGTACTTCCACATTTGGCAACCCCAGAGATGGCGGCTTAGTTTGAACTGGTGAACTCTTCAGGGTGTTGCCTGCCACTGAATTTCATAATCACATTACAGTTATAATTGTGTTGCTATTTGTGTTACAAAGGTTCTTCAGTTATTTATGTGCTGGGCAGATAGAAAGAAAAGAACATTTCTGCAACAATCAGCTGATTTTAGTTTGTGTGCAGATTGAAAATGATGGGGTGGTACACTGATACAGCTTTTCAGGAGTGGAGATATGGACATTACTTTTATTTTATTGTACAAAAGGATGAGAGGGAGATGGTAACACAGAAACTACGCCCAGGACAGAAACAATAGCATTATGCTGCCATTGCAAGCATCTGCACAGACAGCATGCTAACGCAAAGCTAGCCAAGAACCCAGGGTGATCATATAGCTGTGGATGCCGGCCCGAGCCCAGTAGCCACACCCTGTCTCAGGCCATTCCTAAGGTTATTTCTCCGGTGAGTAATTAAGTAACGTACTGCATTACTTTTAAGAAAAGTAACAAGTAATGTGTAATACCATATTTATTTTTAATAGTGACGCCAACACTGTTGGCCTGCCTCTAGTCTATCTTTGTATGCAACATACTGATATTTTATTATTCTTCTCATGTTTGTGGGCAAGAAAGCAAACAAGCACATTTCAAAACTGTAATACCACCCCTTATGCAGTAGTTTACAAAAATCATAACTTGCCACAGATGAAAGCTGTTAGATCAGTGTATTTAAATCTAAAAATGCCAATATATCAGAAATTGCTACTATTTGCTGCTTTTTGTAAATTTGAACACGAATATTGGCTGATACAATAAAGGGACGGTACAAACAGTTGTATGATTTACTATTTTTTGCAGTCGCATGCATTCATTAATCCACACAGAAATCAAAGAATAAAATAATTAGGTAATATTTAATATTTTTCTTCAAGCTGAATGCAATCCAGTGGTATTTGTCACTGTTTAGAGACTGCTAATGTATAACTAAACACATAAGATAACAAAGCACAATATATAAATAAAACAGGGTAAAAAAAACCCCAAAAAAGCCCAAAAGGTGTGAGCGGAAGAAAAAGGGTAGAAATAGCGCTTTAAGTTTGGCTTTAAAAACATTAGCATTCTCTGCTGTCCTCAGGTCTTCCATAAGACTTTTTTTTTTTAAACAGATGTGGACCTCAGTGACAGAAACAGAATCGTCTTTGCCTTCCTGTGTCAGAACCATTTTCCCAAGCTGGATTGTAAAAGGATTCAGTGGCTCATTTCAGCGTGGAAACAGCATTAATCAGATGAATGTTTGCGTTCTCAGATTAAATATAGCTGCCAGTGCCATGTATTCTGAGCCACTTGCTATCAGTACGCTGATGGTGCGGAGAATGAGATTAGGAGAAGTGTGATTGAGAGCTGAAATAGCTGGAAGATGGCCCAGCAGAGAAAAAGCCAGCCGGTGTGACAGCGCCATCAGGTCCTGCTGTACGGCAATCTCTCAACCCAGCAGCTGTCAACTCAGCACAATGGAGGCCACAAACATACAGTTTATATTCATGGGTTTCCATTCACGGCTCCGGATCCATCACCATACATTAGCCACTATGTGACAACTCTACAGCAGTCCCAGTGTTCTCCCAGCTGTCTGCTGCAGATTGAAGAAAAGTGTATAAAAGTGGTGGGGAGAGTGAATGTGTGCTGGCCCAAAAAGAGGTCACAGCCGAAGTAAGCCATTCTCCTTCACATTGCGCAGATGATGTTGGTGATGATGCTACTGATGATTACTACTCAAGCAATAAAATAACAGTTCGAACTCATGAAGCTGAAAAGCTTAGGGACAGTTTCAGTTTTTCTTTGGACATTGGCTCCGTTTTCAGTCACTTTCAGTCCAGTGTGTGAAGGGTATCCAGAGATAACACAGTTTGACAGGCATAAAATATTATTTTTGCATGAATAGGGCGTTCTCAGAGAGATGCCAGCAAAAATGCTAGGCGATTCTTGGCATGTTGTTCAGTATGTCCAGAAAAAATCTGAGGAAACTGAGCAAGCGAAGGACAAAAGCAGAAGTGGCAGGCCTAAAAAACAGCAGATGAACAGTATTTAAAAGTCGTGTCCATAAATGGGAAACAGGAAAAAGTCTGAGAATTGGACTGGATAACTTTTTACAATTGTACATACTATGTATTTCCATTTATGTTTGCATGCTTCAATAAATTGTTTCACCCATTTCCAATTCTTCTAGTAAAATATAAAGAAATGACCTCAAAAACCTGCAGACCCTCTGCTTCCCTTTGCTTTTTCCCCCCTTCCCTTCTCTTTCCTTCTGTTGAATTGCTCTATTCTGAAACTCAGTGCAGCTTCACAGTAGGCAATGTTTGATCGGTCTAGCTTACGAACCAAAGTCTGAGAGTGTGTACGCAGCAGTGGTGCTGCTATAACAAAGAGCCTGAGATTTTAGAAGTAGGGGCTTGCAGAATCTCACACAGCACCTGAATCCCTCCTGGAAACTAGTGAGTGGTGGGTGCTTAAAGAAAGAAGTTAAAAACTTCTCCTTTTTTGATTACCAGACTTCTGCGCTGCATTTCAAGAGACATTAGACAAAAATCCATCGTGAGCTCAGATCAATCAGCCTAAACGGCCACTTACTGGATGTTTGTCAAAAGCTGCAGCTGTAAAGGTCTAGCTGATTTCTTCCTTACACACCATCTGTTCTGAGACAGTGTTGAGCAACGGCTGGTCACTCCCAGCCAGGCTGAGCAACACTGAATTCAAATGACTGTTTAACTGAGCGTGTCGCTTGTGTATTTTCATCTATGTGCGTATATGAGTATGAGAGTGGGACTGTCCAGGAGCCAGTTAGCCGAGTGGATCCAAACGAAGGCCATTTAGCGCAGGCCCATTGCCTATGGCATGCAAAGTTCCAGTGATTTGGGCGGAAAGAGACAGGGGACATCGATCAGAGCGAGGGGCCTGCCCGCCACCCAGCAATGAAAAATCACCACGATTAAAGAACTTGATTAGAGTGATTAGACAGCTCTGAGCACTTACAGATTTCACCCATTAACTCACGTTCCTGGAAAATGAATAGCTCTGGCCCCTAGACCGTCCTTATGCTGATAGTCATCGATTTGATGAGGAGCGCCTTTGCGTGAAGTGCCCGTGTTCTCATTCCTGACTGCTGGCAATGTCTCCGCCTTTGATATCTGAAGAGCTTTTCTCTACAAGTCGTCCCCAGGCGCTGCTATATGCCTATGAAACTCCGCAGCCATCAATCCTGATGCAAAGGTACAGAAAAAAAGCGATGCCAGTGTAGTTAGTAAGATTGAATGGCTCTGGGAACATGGGAAGCCAAACCTGAACACCCCCACATTTCTATTTCAGGGGCAGAATTAAAATGACCTACGGAGTACCACAGTGAAATAGTTTAACTCTCAAGTGGAGAGGCTTTTCAACTGATGCTCTCTGCAGCCATAAATTTTCTGTTAGATAACAGATTCAACATAAACCAGAGAGAATGGGCAGCAAAGAACAAGTACACCTTTTTCCTACTTTATTAAGCTGCCCTCTTCACCTCCTCCACAGTGTAAGCAGATCAATGGCTGGAGCAGCACAATCCACCACTTCTGATTGCTCATCTTCTCTAAGACTTTCTACAACAACAGGTTTTGAAGTTGTTTTGTCTAGCACAGACCTTCTTTATTGCCTTGAGAGGCCCTCTTGTTACAATTTATAAAATGGGCCATTCACCCTGAGATGTTTTCCCATCCAATTTTTTTTTTGGCTTCCAGGACACACACTTATCGTCTTGTGTCTTATGACGCAGGCTGTGGCTTGCAGGAAAAGCTTCATCAGAGCAGAGAGAGAGAGTTATTTGCTCTGGCCTCAAAGGCTCTGAGAGCAGCTCTCTTAATAAGATCCGGGCTGCTCACATCTCTTGCAATTAAAAAAGTGTCACTGTAGATGTTACATCACAATGGAAGCAGCCAAAATGCTCCAAGTTCGCTCTCAGCTAATATAAAGCTTCCTCTTCTTACTGTTCTGCCTTGGGTCACTTGTATGCCTGTATCAACATATAATGCTCAAATTTAGCTGTGTTGTTCCTTATTTTGTTTATGCTGGACCAGACCTCTCCACTTGACTTTAAAACAGATATTCATTTTTCAAAACAGAAGCGAATCTATTGTTTCTGCTTGGCGAAGCACTAAGACTAATATTCTTGTCTCCTTTTTAAAAGGCTTGTAGTGTGCTGTGCACCGGCAGCTTGGTGCATGCACAGAGAAAGCCTAGCACACACTTTGAACATTATCTTGTTGTCTCTCTGAAGCCAACATTCATATGTACGGACACATAGATGGAGCTCCTGTGTTTTTTTGTTTTGTGCGGGGGGGGGCCGTGTAGTCTGAGTGAAGCCTGTGAAGAGAGCTCATTAAAGACTCAGACACTACAGGAGTTCAAACCATGCACGATTATTATGCCTCAGTGAGCGTGGAAAAACACCCCTGAAATAGAGTCTGGACCCTTGCATACAGAGCAGCCATTGTGATCAAAATCATTCAGCCAGGCGTGTTATTATGAGGCACCTAGAGCTGATTAGAAGTAGACACTATGCATTTGTTTGATATATTCGGTACATCAATATGCTTTTATGGGAGATGGATGGGATGCTGATAGAGCTCAAGTTATGTTCTATCGCCTACAAGAGCTACTCTAACAGACCGTGCCTCTTGTGCTCTTCCAGACATATGTCACATGTAAAATGGCCTGATGTATGGAAGCTCTAGCCCATCTCATATATATGAAAAGGCGATGCACCCTGCAGCGACGGAGCACTCAGTGCACCAGTAAATGGGAGACGCTGCCAGGCCTTGGATAGCTAAATGAACAGACTTCTTTAATCGCTGAGCCTGTCTAATTGGCTCCCGGGGTGAGGCCATCACTCACGACAGACCATTTATCCTGGTTTTATCTCCGCAGAGGAGCTGGGGGGCTGTGTGTAAATGGAGGAGGGGAGTGTCTTGCCATGTGCTGGCAAAGTTAGAGAATGGGGGGGTGGGCTGCCATCCAACCTGCCCCTGAGCCTAATCCTTCACCCTGTCCTCAGTCAAAACGTGGAGTCCCCTGGCTTAAATCCACTACAAATGAAAACAGACTCCAGCCACCATCTTAATTGTGTCTAATGCCTGGCATTGCTCTGCCTCTCTATCCCTGTGTTTCATCCCTCGCTCTATCCCTTAATCCTGCACACACGCTCTCTCATTTAAAGAGGCACATTAGAAATTGGAGAGGCACGGGTAGCTGTGCCGAGCCAAGCTGCCAAATGGGATTCTCCTTTTATTATAGCTTAACAAGATGAGTTGAGTCCGTCCAGGGCTTTAACACTCAGCTGAGTGGTCGCCATCCTTCATGTGCGACCGCGTGCCAGCCGAGGCCGTGCAGTCAGACGAGCAGAGTGGAGCCGGTCAGTGCGAATGTCTTGTCTCCTTGCGTTTTATCATCATTAGCCAAGCTGCTGCCTGCCACTACACCAGTCCTGTAGACATCGTGACTCTTTTCTCAAACCAGGACCTATTACATCTACTCCAGGCCAGGAGATGAGTAGACCTTGACAGATGGCAAGTGTGCAACCCCCTCTGTCTATGCTCAGTAGCTGCCCTTCAGCTTCATCAATCTGCTGTGGCTCTACTATTACCCTACAGACTTAATGAGACCTCGCGGGCTGACAAGAGCAGTCACGCTCAGGGAAGGAGGGACGAGCACAAAAATGAGTGGAAGTACAATCCGGCTTCACCTTAAAAAAAACACCCAGCACATTGATTTAATTCATCTAAATACTCAGCCGGATAAAAGGTTCCTCATTCTGGCATTCAAATGTGCCTGCCACCTCTCATATCAACACTTACCCCACCCCCCCTAAAAAAATCCCTCTCTAATTAGATTGCCTTTCATTCAATTAAATCACTCTCCCCTAATACATCATGGATTAGCCAGCTTTCTGTAAATGACAAATGTGATGTGAGTAAAATGTCACGAGGTATCAGCGGGAAAGTGAGTTTTCTCTGCACTGACACAGGATCACAGAACTCGTCATTAATTATGGTCTCGCCTGGAGTTTGGCTGCGAGCTGTGGTTATTCAAGCAGCAGTGTGCATGTGCGTACAGTGTGTGTGTGCGTGTGTGAGCAAACACGCCAGGGAGAAGTACTGAGATTGCGGATAAGGGCTGACTGCCATCTCTACAGTTTCCATGGTTCTTCCTAACTTTGTGCTGGATGCTAATGAAACGGACTCGGCTGGGCTGTCCTGCACTCTGAGCTGACTGTCCCTATGGCTGTAACACTCAGCTGAGTAAAATTCAAGTCAGTGGCAACATTGGGGAGCAGAAATGGGTGTCGCCGATGATTGAATTGCCACGTCTCTATATGCATGCATGATTACCTTCCCTAACTAACTCCCACTGTTGGCTTGGGAACAGTGTACAACCCCCTGACACCCATGACAAGGCCCTTCAACTCCTCCCTGTGTCTCCACAGGCACCCAACCAGAAAGCAGGAGCCCTTAAAGCAAAGACATGATTCTTCGCTGGGCTGCTGATTGTCAGCGCTGCCAGTTATGTTAACTGGGGCACCCGTCCAATCAGGAAGCACCCAGGTCTTTGCCAAAATAGCCATTGTAGTGTCCTGTCCTTCACCTGACACTGAACCCTTCTTATGCCAAGAAACATCTTCAGGATCAGAAAAACCTCCTACAGAATCACTGCAGTTTAATTCAGTGTCTCACAATAATGCCCTTTTTAAAAATGATAATAAAAAAATAATATGATTCAATTGTGTTATGATAGAGCACTGTGACTGATAATATTTCCAAAGCATGCTGATAAAAGTATAAAAACACAGCTGCTATACACCACTTCCTCACAAAAACACAGCTCCTTAAGTTTACTCCACTCTTCCAGAGAGAATAGTTTTTTTTCCTTTTTCATCCTCCCAATATTATGATGAAAATGACTTCTGGCAGGTTACGGTGTCTGAATGTAATGTTCTGGTGCAGCTTGTGAACTCAGCACCCCTACAGGTACATACCTGTCAATGTCAGGCTCTGTGCTACACAAGCTTTTATGGCTTGCACTCCAACTGGCGTCCCAATAACTGCATTGTGAAAAACAGATAAACAACTACCGTTTCTCTGAAAACGGTAATGTCAGTTGACATCAAAACCCAAGAGCAACTCTTTTTTTTTCCATTTTGCCCACGCAAGCATTTCAGATTGGACTCTAATTTGAATACACGTGTATCACATGTGGACTTCCTTACAAAGCCAAACACAACCTTTCGCTCAGCTGAATCGATAGCCGAGATGCTCTATGAGGCTAGCAGTTCCACTTCCATTTGTGAGTTTAGCTCACGAAATTGTCACCCATGATTTAGAAGACACAGCTCATATTGCCAACCTGCTGCCAGCATATCGAAGGTAGGGGTGGCTGTAGTTAAATTACAGCACTTGGAAAAAAATATATAGCAGCCAAGAGCAAGAGCAGCAAAGTACTGTTGCAGAAATAATAATACGAAGGGAGATAATTTAAAAAAAAAACTTGGATCAATCTATGACTTAGGCGCTAGATTGCTAGATTCAAGGGGTAAGGCTTCAGCCACACAGGCCTAGAGACCTCTTGGTAATCTCTGCTCTTGGTCTTAACAAATTAATTTGTTTTAAATGTCAGTCATTAGTAAGAAAATTGTCCAAAAAAAACATCTATTGAACTGAATATAAAATATCAACTACAGTGTAGTAGTCTTCCATCTAATAGCTCTATGACATTCTTTGGCCCCAGTCACACAGACCTAGGGACCAGGAGGTGACTGCATGGCAACCGTCACTAGGGAAAAATGTATATTTCTTGATTGGTTGGCAAGTAACTGCTGCCTGTCACAAATTAGTTTGCTCATAAGGAGATTGCCACAGTTGCCTGCAGTTTGCATGAAAGACGGCAACGTTCCTACAAACACAGGTAACTGACCAATGAGCAGTAGTAAAACTTGAAAAAAGTGCAATGCAAGCTGGAAGTGGAAACTGTTTTCCCTCAAAGTTGTGCCTTACCACTGAAACTGTAACTGTTCTGCAGGTGATATTTTAGTTTCACTTCAACAGATGGATTCCTTGAGGAATTTTCTTACTAACTACTGAACTGTATAACAAATATGCCCAGTGCAAATTAATAGACCACACTATTAAACTTCTCTTTGATTAGGTTTAGCTTGAGTTACTTCCTTATTAGTTCAACTTTGTAAATGCTTAAGGCGCTGTAAGCCTAGCAAAACAGCTCCCCGTCTAGTTTAATAAATCCAGTTGCCTGGACAACTCTGGTTTTACTCATGCTACACATGCGACTAACTATGAATGCAAACACATTCATAACCCTAACCTTATTTATTTAACCTTATTTCTATCTTCTGTTTTGTATCTGTAAAAGTAATCATTGCTGTCTAAAAATTACTGTTACTATTAGCATTTTAGAGCTCACTATGGCAACCTAAACTCACTCAGCTCTTCAAATAACCTAAAAAAAGATCTCCAAACAAATTAAATTATAAATAAAATACTATAATAATATAACACTCAGGAATATCATTGCACCCTATATAATCATTCCCTCAGGGTTAATAATCAAGTTATTATCTTAGTACTGTTATCTATTGTATTTTTACTATTTGTTCTTTACTTACCCCTGCTCCTCCATCATCTCTTGGAGCTCCATACATTTGAGCTCCACCCTCCTCTTCCTCTCATGGTCCAGAATTTCTCTGTGGGGCTTCTTCACCAGGACAGGCTCTGCTTTGGGCTCCTCCTCCTCCTCCTCCTCTGTAACTGGCTGCCCCTCTTCAGTTTTAGCTTGCAGCACTGCAGTCGCAGTTGGCCCTCCAGATCCTCCAGCTGTTCCGGCTCCCGCTCCGGGGACGACCGGCTGGGCCAACCCGTTTGCACCATCTTTCGGAGACGGCACCCTCGTTGCATCGTACATGATTACTGAATCTGTCGAGACAGAGATGAAGAGACCAAAGGTCAACGGAGAGAGGGGATGAGAGAAGCTGTCACTTGTGAGTCTCACTCACTTTAATGATTTAATGTCAGATATTTCCCCTGTTTTGGGAGTTTCTCACTCAGTGGGAGTAATCTTTATACATTTAGTAAAAAAAAGTCCCGTCAAAGACCATTTTGTACCCAGATCCTCTTTGACAACCACAAAGCTCCCAACTGACAGCAAATCTTTCCCACATATACATCTCTAAATTTTGTCAGTACATCACACTATCTGAGCCAGCAGTAAGCCACAAACATTCTGAAACTGAAAGGTGAGCGCTTCATTTGATGTTAATATCTTTGGACAGGCTGCAGCGCTTCTGCCTGAACTGAGCAGTACGCTTGCACACACTCACACCAAAACTCCATGCATGCGCGCACCCACACACACACACACACACGCACGCACACACACACGCACACACACACACACATAATTTGGATCTTGGGTACATGTGGACATGCACAGCCAGAGAGAGAACTGGAAGTAACTTCAGCTCTGTGAGTCAACAACCAAGTAGTGCCTAAAGGCAGGTTAGGAGACAGAGTGTTTCCTCTTCTACACTCTCGTATCTAGTGGAGCAAACTAAAGCTGTAAACTGTAAAGGTCAAATAAAATACATATGACGTGACATGGAAAAAAACAATGGGAGTGATGGACAATAAGCAGCTTAAAGACAGAAATGAGTGACAAAGGTTATTGTGAGAAGAAACTGAACGCCCTGTTTGATTTTGACTTCCTTAACCTTTTCTCTTTCTGACTCATTTACTCATGGAATGGTGAGACTGCCATTTTGTGAATAAAAAAAAGCATCTGGTGGAAGCGTTGTGTGGACTAGACTCTGATTAAGACAGACCGTTCTTTTAAGGCCAGTGCTGAGCGCACGGGAAGAGTGGAAGGGCTTATAGCGTGCCCGCGAGCCTCAGCTCCTCTCCCTCTACAACTAATGACTTCATTTTTCACTGCGGAGGCAGAGAAGGCCGGCTGAGGCACTTCATCACTGCCACACATGGAGGGCTCAAGACAGGTTGATACTGAAGCTGGATGGACAGACTCTCAGGGCTACAGTCGCAAGCCATTCCCTTTTCTTTTATCTAATCACAGGGAGTGTGCGAACAAGCTAATGCTGTGCCGTCAGGCGCTTTTGTGCATTCGAGCTGCTCCTGGTAGTCTTTGACTGGTTAATAGGGATGTGCTTGTGTTCTGGAGTGCCGTGCACTGGTAAACGAGCCGTGGATGTGTGCGTAGCGACATGGCTCTCGGCTGACAGAACAGGTGGCAGGACAGCAGGAGGCATCATCTCTGAATCTATTATACAGTAAATCAGCGCTTGATATTCCATGACAGTAATCTCTCATCTGCACACGCTCGCCTGCAGAAGATTGTGAGGAGAAAAGCTCTCATCTTTAAAAAGGGTGTTTAAAATGACATTCAGGTAGACAGCAGCAATGCACAACCGATGAAAAGACAGGAAAATGTGATCTATGAATCACTCTGTGAACAACAGACAGTTCATTTAGACGTGAAAGGAAATGTAACTTAATGTGCGTGTATTTGTGTGCTTACAGAGTAATTTACATTCATGCATCCCACAGATTCAACAAAAGCACAAACAAGAACTCACATGCACTTATGGAACATTAAATTTAAAGGACTTAATTATTAAATGACAAGAGAAAAATTAAGCAACCCACATCTTAAGTAAAAAAAAAACCCACTAGTGTTATCCTGTAGGTCTTTAAAGAACACACCACTGCAGCAACACAAAATGCTTCAGAAGTGTTTGTTTAATGCGGACAGCTGGTCAGGGCTTATGTGCCATTTATGTTGATTTGCATAGCTCTTTGGCTATGCAGAGAGCAGGATTGTGGGAATTGTGGCTTTGGAGATGCACTTAGGGGAGTACTTCAAAAAACGGCAAGAGTGTGTAGCTCCAAAGTTGATGACTGTGCAAGGACAGAATGCGGATTACTTGACATGGGTCTGCAAAACTCTGCCGTTACCTTTGGGCTGTGTTGCCCCTGTCCAACCCTGCCAGCCAGAGGGGAGCACTGTGGATAACGGCATATGTGCTATAGACTGTGTATAAAAGATAGATGCTGCCACTGTGAGGTCCTGATGTGAAGCTTTGAGCTGAAGAATCACTATCTTTGTGTTTTGAAAGCAGATGTTATAAAGAAGGTGCATCGGACTGAGAAATACAGGGGTTAGGGTTAGACCACACTAAAGTATACCCTGTTTTATTGTGACCACAAATTACAAATCATATCCCATCATGTGATATTTAACAGGACTTGAATCTAGCGGTTGGGATCATAACCTGAGCGGTACGATTTTAGGACTGGACTTCTTTTTGCACCCAGAGAATCCACACCCTGTGGACCATTAAAAAGAACACAGGTTTAAAGTACTTCTCCATCAGCTTCTCTTCTCTCTCATATACAGTCTGTGGTTTATTCTGGAAGTCCTGTCTTGGCCTACAAGTGATCCATGAGCCCTCCCCAGAAATGTCACAACATGCACACATCCCAACATTAAAGGCAGGCTCATTCTCAGCAGGGTTAAATGAAAAGATAACATCTGAAAATCAGATTAAAAGGATCCTCCCATTCCAAATTAAATTCTTCACCAGATGTAGAGCCTAGCCCACATCTGTCGCTACGTTAAACTGGAGCCTCCTCATTATACTAATGCATCATTCCTTTTGTTCCTGGGGAGATGGGAGGGGCAGGGAATCTGTTTTCTTTCAAGATAAAACAACTAAATTATTTAATTGTGTGATTAAAAAAAAGTCAGAGCAGAAAGGGAGACTTGTCAGTGAGCCGATAAGGCAGCAGAGCACACAGCTAATTGTGCGCGAGTCCTCTGCAGGGACTGAAGGTTATCTCCAGCTGCTGTATTAATGCTGGCACCGACCTCTTCTGCTATTATTGCAAGGGCGTATAAGACTGTCACATCCCGACAAACACTGTCTGTAATTAGTCATGTGCTAAGTGAAGTTGTTTAGCCTTAAGGACAAAGCGCCACCATCAATTATTTCAAATCACAAACAGATTAACACACACTTGGACATTCAATATTCTGCTCCAGAGCTTGTGACTCGTGCCATTTCTTTAGGAAGTGAGGGAAGAAGGCTGCATTGCGCTTGTTCTTAACCTCTGTCCGTGGTTTTCCTGTGCTGTCTGCTTGATTGGACGCTGCCGCTGGGGAGGCCTCTGCTGTGTCTGCACTGCGGCCTGTCTTCTGCTGACATCATGCAACACGCAACAAAACAAGCCCACAGCGGAAAACAATATCCACACACGGCTGCCGTGCAAGGTACCGCTCTTCACTAAATGCTGAAAGATTGCCATCACTTACATGCAAGCATTGTGATCTCTCAGTTAAATTGTCGCTGGCAACCCATGCAAGGCTGACTTATCCAATGCATGCAGCGGATGGATCACACACTTAAAGCTCAATTAATAAGGATAACATTCACACAGTGGCCACACAGTGAAAAAAAAATCTCATTCTCATTAGGAATCTAATGTTACATTAAGCTAATGAGACATTTCAGAGGACACTGCCCAGACTGAGATAATAGTGAAGTTTTGGGGGGTTTTCCAAAGGGGAATTTTTGCCTTAGTGTATCATTACCTGAAAGTAAATAATATTTGTCCTACCCTACTGGGATCTTTCATTATTCTGCCTGTCTGCCTCTTTGAATAGCTTGCAGGTGATGGCAGGAGATCCCAAAACTAGAACGGAAAGATGATGAGATGATAGTGAGAAAGATGCATCTTGTGTCTTTACACTGACACCACTGGCTTGATTTTTATAGCACACTGTAATTTTTGTGACCATATTTGCATGTGACTTAAAGGTCACTTGTTAATGGAGAGATTTGAAAAGCACAGCGCAATGAGGAAACTGTAACCTTCCTCAAATGAAAACATGAAATACACACAAATGCCGTATTTCTGCCTGATTTTCTGTCATTAAAAGTTTGCCCAGCAGTCTGAATTGTGTTCCAGTTGCATCATTTTCAGGTGAAAATGCGCATTCATTTGCAGATTTTCGAGAAATGGAGTTAAAGGGGATTGATGATATCAATTTCCTGCTCCATACTTTTATTCTTGACTCACAGTTCAAAATGATCCCATTCCTGTCTTGTGCTTTCTGCAGATTTTTCCACTTATCCACTGGCTGTAACAAGACGTTTTAGCTCATCTCCTTTTCAGCCAGCTTTCTCCTGATTGGCTGCCCCCCCCCAAACAGAGGCATTGTATAGCAGGTAGATAGATCTCTTGTGCTTGCAGGCAGTTGTAGGGTCTCCTTTCACTGAGCTGAGTGTTAGCTGAAGATTCTTTGCTTGTTTTCATTTGCTTGCATTCACATTAAAACAAGTGCACCTTTGTAACATGCCATTAACATATATGCAATCAAGAGTTGAGTACTTTCTTTTTTCATGGCCTCTGTTATTTTTCTCCACTTATGGATTGTTTCCACCAAAGCTGGCAGGAAATGTGGAGCTCCTTCAATATGCAATATGTTTTCTATATCTGACTATAGGAATATTTTTGCAGTTTGTATGCTACACCAGAGCTCTCTGAACACAGAACATATGTAGGGCCATCTGTACACTATCTGGACAGACCTTTTCATGCAAATATTGCAGATCACCACTCTATATTATTAGGACAGAGAAGAATAAACTGAACCAGAACAGGGACTGGATGATATAGTATTCATTTTTAGCAATAAATTATTAGGTATGTCACCCATAACACTGACATAAAATGTAGGTTAGCACTGCTGAATTACTGGCCTCTACAGCAATCCAGCTTCATATTAGAAATCCTTTTAGATCCATCTTCTGCTACCTTCACTTCCTGAATGTCTAATCTCTGTCTGTCGATAGGTTAATGGGGCTGGCTTTGTGGCTCCAGAGGAAAAACATGCAAACACAATACGACAGTGAGCTTCAATTTGTATTGTGTCTTAGAAAATCTCAGGGTTGTTTAAGTACTTTCCATCTCAGTGGGTACAAAAATAAAAGAAAAAAAAATGCTGAGAGGTGGTACTGGTCTCCTTGGAGCCACTTTTCTCTCTAAAAGCCAACACTGTCTAACCCATCACCCCAGGTCACTGTATGTTGTCCACAATGGCACCAATGATTGGATCTCACTCAGCGGTGGATGCACCTCAGCCATGATTATAGGGTGGTAGTAACAGGGGGCCTGACCTTGACGGAGAGTGGCAGAGAGCAGCTGCAAAAAAAGAAAAAACACACCCCGGGTGGCTGTCTCCTTCTGGATGCATTTTTTGTGCACGTATCTAAGTAAGTGCTGCCCCCCTCCTCAAAATATCTGCTGTTTTCCATCATGCTTACCCTCCTTCTAAAATAATCTGTCCTGTGGCTGGAAGCTTCTGGTTTGTTTTTAGCACTTTGGCACCCAGAGGATGTGTTCAGCTTCCCCAAGGTCAGCTGTCTTGATTCCAGGCACGTTGGTTTGCTGTTGGATGCAGGGAAACAAGCGACCTCAACTTTTTTTTTTCCTTTTTCCATTTTTTCTTTTTTAGTCATAGTAGGATGGAAGGTGCATGCAAAATAGGAAGCAGAGGTCTAAGGAATGGTTATAGGGCCAGAGGCAGGTGCGCACTGTGGCCCTGTTTTGTTTTCTGAATCTTAAGTTTGGATGCATGTCACTTCTTATTCACTGCCGCATACCAAAGCTCATAAAACAGCCTCTCTGATTAGTTTATGTCATAGATAGATACAGCCCACTGTTCAACTGCCTTTATTAAGAAGGCACAGGCTGTGAGTGAGAATTTCTGTGAAGTACTTCACTCACTTTTCTGCTGTCGATTTGGAAGTGAAATAAGAGTGTGGATTTTGACTGAAGACCACAGAGACTAGCGGGGAGAAAGAAGAGGGTGAAGGCACAGGAGGGAGGGTGGGTAGGGGGTGACTGCAGGAGGCTGTTTGATGCAGCTGAAGAATTCCAGAGACAGGATTTTGGAACTACAAACATCTCTTTTCTCAGATGCAGAACCCTGCAAAAAAATCCACATTTATGTGTGGGGGTAAGAGCAACACTTCATAAGTGATGTTTAGCAAAGATTTAACACAATACAACTTGTGACAGCAGCGACAACAGCAACAAACTCTGAATTAATGAGTGGCATGAGAGGCATACGGAGGGAGGTGAAATGAGAAGGCAGCTGAAAATCTTTGGCCTCTGGTGGAGAGACATCCTTGGCAACCTCAAAGGCAGAGTGTGACAGAAATAAACCACCGCTATCCCATTTTCAACACGGAGAAAAATACCGAGTGTCACTTCAGAGGAGGAAAGAGATGCCGTCTGTAAGGGTGACATCTGGGTTCATCCCAGGCACCTGGTTCAGCTGTGGGTTGAGAATCCGGAGGAATACGAGCCCGACCTCAGATCAAGGCTTAGACTAGTTTCCCTCCTTTTTGATCCTCGGGGACCAAACTGTGCTTTTTAAAAAATTCTCTCCTTGACTGTAACAGTAGGTTTAAGTCTGTTCCAGCTACAAACTCCACTGTGTTGCCATGTGCAGGCAGAAATGATTCGCATAGGAGTGCTTCTGATGTGATTAGCAGGGTTAGCGGCAGGCGACTGCAGGCGGGCTCCGGTCTGTGTGCCTGAGTCAGTCTCTGCCTGTCAGCGAACACCACAACACATCTTCAGCGCGCTGGCAGAAAAGATCGGGCCATGCAAACACAAGGCTGATTATTAATTCCAGATCATCTCTAATTGCCTCTCTAATCTCTTCAGCATGACAGGAACATGATCTTCGATGCCGAATGCAGCATGTGACTGGTTTACAAAAATTCAGATTTGGCTTTGTAGTCAAAGATACTGTCTGCAACAGCAAAGATGATTTCATGCGTAAAAGTCTAGTGTTTGGGAGTGTTTAAAGCTCATTGTACAGTGGCCCTGAGAGTTCAGCTGGAACTTTAGATGGCGTACAAGCAAAGTAAGAAAACATCTTCACTAATCTGACCACAGGTACATCATCTACAGACAAAAAAATGACAGAATATAGAAAAAAAAACAACCAGACAAAGAATGTTTAAAATGCAGAGAGCACGTTGCAATGAAAATGTTCCCCAATGCATCAAATAGACATGATAGACACGCATATCCCTCAGCGGTGTTGAAAAATGTGCTTATGAGAAAATTTTCTGTGTTATCCATTTTGTACCGTTTTAACTTGACTGCCTGAACTAGCTCACAGGCCTCACACCACAAATAGTCTCCAGAAGAGCATGAAGGGCATTAAGGAAGCCTGGAAATTATCTGCAACCAAATCACAGCTGCACTGATATGCAGCACAGCAACGCTTCCACTAATGTGATATGGCTTAAATATGCTCAAAGCTAACAGCAGATCTGGCACAAAACTTACATTTCAGCCAAAGGCTTCAGCCATTGACTCACTAATTTTATTTTCAAGTGCATCCATGGATGTGGGTTACAGTAAAAGCCCATGTATGATGTCTCTGTAGCGCCTCAGCTACTGACTTATCTAAATTTGCCACGCAGCCGCTTACATTGCAGAATAATAACCCTGCAGTCCCTGGAGGACAATTTACATGAACGTGAGCGGATCTCATTAAAAGTGCCATCTGACTTTTCCTCTCAGATACATGCACTGGGCTGAAGATGTAAATAAGTCACAAAACCAGAAGGCTTTTCTGTGAGATGACATTTCAGTTATTACAGCCCATGTTGAGTGTTATTAATGGATTTAGCCTCTATCATGTGTCCTTGTTTGCTCAGAAGACATGAGTCGTGTTTAATGTTTCACACTGTAAGCTCTAATTGGATTTTAGGAATAAGAATGATTTACTGCTTTTTCTTCTAAAGTGCAACTGAGAATCGAGTCTTAAAGGGTAAATAATGCAGACAAAACTTTAATCTCTTCTGTGTGATTCATTTTACCTAAAGGGCATCGGAGATTGGACAGTGGAAAATAAAAAATAATTCTTTCATCCAAGGATGGAGATAATAGCAATTTCCTCAACTGTGCCTTCCTTTCCTCCCAGCCTCTTTCTAATGCCTCGGGAGATTATCGGGAGATTAGCCTGCCCCATGCACTCTCTGTCCAAACCAACTGTCCACTATAGGAATTATTAATACTTCACTTAAATGTACTCATCACTATACAAGCAAGTGCTTCTGTGTGTGCAGTCAGTGGCTCTGCCCCCATCTCCCAACATCATTATTTTAATTTTCATGTATATTCATCCTCTCTAACTATTTCCCAATGGCTGTAGTTCACAAAACTCATCAGCCACAATTATTCATCCATAAATATTTCCATGAAATTATCTCCGTTCTGCATGCTAATGATCAAAATGAGCCACAACGTCTGGCTCACACATAACAGGAAACTTTGAATATACTATTTCTCAAAGAAGGCAAGGATCCCAGAGCACTAACTTCATACTGCATACTGAGCTTCAAAGAAAAAAAAAATCTTATTTAAAAAGTTGGTGGAAGCAGCATGCTCTGAGTATAGGGTAGCTTAAAAGTGGCAGAAGTCCCTCCTTGTTCCTCAGGGTTCACAGAGGAGTCATCAGTGTCACATTGTGAGCACGGAAGATTACAACTCAGAGAACAGGTTTCCAAACTTCAAAAGAGACTGCTTGAAGTAAAAGGAGGCTAGGAGGCTATCCATTTCTTTTAAACACTTACTGGCTGATTGCTGGAATCTGCATAAAAAAAAAAAAGTTCTTCTTCTGAGAGTCAAACTTGAACTTTGTATTATCCTTTTGCATAATACAAAGCTATTCCTAAGGCTCCTGGACTTCATGGATCTTCAGTGAGGAGAAGTTCTACAAATGGAGAAGGCTTGGAACAATACAGAGGCTTCCCAGAGACGACTGATAATGCAGAGTAAATGATTTATTTAGGAAGATGCAAAAGTTGCAAGGAAAACATTCAAGAACTGTAGCCTTCTCTTAACTCAGTAAAGGTCAGAGATCATTAATCTTTGATCTGAAAACAAAAAGCAAAAGTGACCTTCATGTCAGAGTGGTTACCAAAAACTACTGCTGAGAGAACTCAGAAGAACATCAAGGTTCACACATATTTTGCCACATCAAAGCTTGATAACTCGAAAAATGTTGTATGGACTGTTCAATACAAAGCCAGTGACTCCACAGTGTAGTGGTTTCCATATTCAGCCAACCAGTTAAAAATCCCTGGTTTGATCCCTGGAGGAGACACGAACCCCTTTGTTTCCCAAAGAGCATTTGGGATAAAAATCTGCCAAATCAAGCTTGTGATACTACCTGCTGTCCTTGTAAATAAGGGAGTGGCTGAAAGTAGCTTTGTTTACTTTTATATCTACTATAAATAAAATAAAGTACTTTAAACCTGCAGACACGTGTGGAGGTAGAAGTGCTAGATTTTAGCGATGCTTTGCTACTGCAGGGGCAGTGCATCTAGCAATAACTGAGTAAAAAATGCTGCTCTGTGACAGAAAAGAAGAACATCATTGAGTCAGTCTGTGAGGTGAAGCCCAAGCACAACTCCAATAGTCAGTCCATCTCTAAATGTCTCAAAGGAATAAAATTAACAATTTAGAGAGGCCTAGTGTAAGCCTGGATCTGAACCCAAAGAAATGCTGAGGCGGCAGGGTGTGAAAACTTTTACAGCTAACTTTGTTTGAAGGTCTGACACGGTTTAGTATGAGATACACAGCAAAACAGACGATATCAGTAGGGGGTCAAATAATATTTTTCGTGACTCTGGATAGACAACAAATTATAGGAGGACACAATTGTCACAGTTTCAGAAAATCTTGTTCTATAGGAATGCACACACATAACTTTTCATCGCAGTTGGCTTTCCTGCTCATTTTCAGGCTGTAATTTAAAACTGCTTTGACGAATTCTCGAAACAGCCCAGAGTGTCCCACGGTTTCATCACGTTTGAACGCTGTACACTTTGAAGACCACCTGGTATTGATATGGCTGAAATCTTTCTCTTATCCACCTGCCTGCTGTGTATGGGTGATTGAACGAGTCAAAGTGAGAGTTGGCTGAATAGAGTCAGCGCCTGCAGCAATCTGAAGCCAATCTCCAGACTGCTGCAGCACAGAAATGAGCCTGTCCTCCTTTCTACCTGCCTGGGCCGCTGTCGTTTAATTGACACAGCACTCAGGAGCCCAGAGTGATCAGCCTCCTGATACAAAACGATGTCTGTCAGTTAGCAGCAGACGTTCATTCCCTGACTGCAATCACCCCTGGACTGTGGGGGCATCCCGAGGAGACTTCTGCAACAAAAGCGCCTTCACTTCAACAACCACCTGCCTCCAATCGTAGCAAAACAACAACACAATCCTTCAAACTTTCAGACAATGCCCCTTTTCATTTTTCACAGGATTAAAAGCTGTCAGGAGTTTACAGCTGAACTGCTCTGTGCAGCCAAAGGGTTGATTCTAAATACAGGTTTGCTGCCTACACCTTTGCAGGATCATAATCACCAGAAGCCAGCAGGCCTCTACTGCTATCACACAGCTTTATGCATACCAAAATTCATGGAGGCGGATGAGTCATGAGCTCAAATCTCAGTTTAATTATGCTTTGGATTTGGGCTCACTTAGCTGACGTGATAACACCCATTTTTGTTTGTTTTAGTTAACCTAAATGCCGATCCCTCACAATTCTTGTTTACCAGTGTAAAATTAGCCATTCATCAGACTGTTCCATGCTTCAATAAAACTGCTTTATTCAGTAGCCTTATTACCATTATATAAATTTAATCACCTGTTGAGTCTTAGCAGTGCTGCTGTTTTTGTGGGCCACATAATTACACATGTGGCATTAAGACCACTGGACACCTGTATAGTTGTATGGGATAAATGAGCTATAGGCTTAGCTCTACTTCTCCATTCAAGGCATGCTTTACCTCTAAAATTAAAACAGCTGGCATGTAAAAGGACACTCAAAGCTGGTTTATTGACTCTCAAAGCCACTTTGCAACAAAACACAGCAGCTTCATATACGGTGCCAAAGCGTAGTATATCATAAAGAGATCTTTTATGGACAGTGGTGAATGTGAGCAGCAGTTATAGCTAATGTACATTTTAAGATGCTCAAGCAGTAGCAGGTTCATTTGGAACTGCAAGAGCACCTTTTCCTTTGAATATTAATATAAGTGAACAGTCAAAACAGTCACAGCCATTGTATTGTTGAAATGGCATGGCAAGATTTACCGTTAATTTGTGATATTTTTAAAATGTAACTTACATGATAAACATTTTTTTTAGTAGTTTCAGTTATTGACAGTAACATTACAGTTATGGTAGCAGATCTGTGTTATGCTACCCACTGCATTTAGAGAAACTTCTTGTTTTTACCATAAACAGCAAGCGACCGCCACCCATTCTGGAACTTCAACATTTTTGGACCCAGATGTTACCTCAATCATGAGGGGGTTCAGTTTCAAGTTATCAGCTCATACTAGGAAACTTGGTTAGCAAGCAGGATACCAATTTAGTTCACTGAGTTGAGAGGGGACCCATTCACCGTAAGGCTATTGCCAAGCATTTTAATTAATCCCTGACAATTTACTGCATGTTTTCTCCCCGCTCATATTAATCTTTTTGGAGCCAGAAATGACCATATATGGATGAGATATTAAGTTATAATTTGTCAGCTAACTCTAGCAAACTCGGCAAGCAGAGTGCAAATTTAGTTTACTGGCTTGAGAAGGTGACCCATACACCGTAAGGCGCGCACACACACAAGCAAGTTGAAAAGGCCCAATTTAGTGACTCAAACTATCAGTCGATGCCAAAAGTGTTTTTTGTACCAGACTGTAATCATTCCTTTTAATGCAGTAAAGTTGGGCATTTTAATATTGGCGTTTATGGGGATAGTCTATGAGAATGCCAATGATGTAGTAGCTCATCTGGCTCAAAATCCATTCCAATTCACAGGTTATTGCCTTTAAATCGACAAATGTGGCGCTGACCCTGAGCACAATTTCAGTGAAGACCCTGTGTGCAAGCTTCACAAAAAATCTGACTAACATCAGAGTATCAATGCCTGAGAAAAAAGTGCCTGGAAAAAGACAAAAATTACTTTAACCTTGAGGACAGTTTGGGCGAAGACCCATTAGATGATCATTATGTGTAAGCCTGGTTAAATTCTGATCAATATTGTAGAAGGCGTAGCAATTCTTGTGAACTGTGGATAGACGAACAACCTATTCCTTACTAGCCGGACAAACTGAAAACTAAATTCTGGGACTCATTTTGGAGTTTTTTGGGTTTTTATTACCACCCCGACTGCCCTCTTATCCAGACTTTGTCACACAGCAAAATACTACTGGAGCAGTGCCCTCCACAGTGGATAAGGCTGAAGGGGCATCAGGTGTGACGTAATGGGAGAAGGATCCCGTGACAAGTTGGGAGTGAGATTATGGAGCAAAAATCAAAGTACTGGATAAAAAAGAAAAACAAATTAGTGGGGAACACCACTGTGTGGTTTAAATTTCATGGCCACCCACACAGTTGAATTAGGTTAGACTAAAATAGAGGAACATCCTTTGGAAAAAATCATTAGCATGGCTAAAGCATGCCTGTTGGATCCTGGAAATTAGTTGAACTCTTCTAGGTATAGGGTGCAGACAAAAGCTGATAAATCTGTAATGCATTTCTCTCATCTTAATGGAAGAGAAACATTGAGATCAAGTCCTCCACCTCTCACAACTCCATTTCCATGAAGACTAGTAAGACTGTAACACTTGAATCTGTTGTTGCAGCATAACATATGACTTCAAATGGAGTCCTGCCAACAATATATTTCAGTCCTCATTAAAACCGACATGTTGACTGAGACTCTGCATTCTTATTTATAGGCACAGCTGTGTATGCTATGCCCACATGTATCACTATCTCCTGAAGCACCTATTTAGATACCCCCTTTGCCCTCTACAAAATGCATCCAGTAAATATTTACCAACATTTTTCTAGTGTATTAACACAGTTCAAACTATGAGAATAAACCTTTATAGATAGAAAAACATTCAGCAGGTCTGTTTCCATGGTTAAGCGAATATTGAATATTGTGAATATTGATTATCTAAACATACATGCTACATTCTGTGCATGTGGGAGGCCTTAATTCAGCCCATGATGTCCATTGATTTGTTTTTGATCAGTACTGAACCTAAAATATACACAGTGGGGAATATCAAGTGGTTGCATTGTTATTTACCGTATCCCTTCTATAGCCATACTATGAACTACATATAAAATTCATCTGGTTCTGCTTTGTAGTCATTGGGTCCATAAGGCACAAAAACAAGCCAAAACAGCGCTCCACAAAAAAAAGAGTCAGAGGGAAAAGAAAGAAAAATGGATGGTAGATTTCAGGTTAGACAGGGGCAACCACACACCATTTATCACCAGACAGTCTGTGAAGGTTAAGAAAGTGCTTTTCTGGATGCCTGTACTGCCAAATTTTAAAAGAGAAAGGACTGTATCTCCATTTTAGTATGAAAAAGACAGACTACTAGACAGACAGGTGGTTTGAAGAAAAGAACAGATTTGATGAACTGATTTTTTTTCTTAACTGAGGATTGATGAAAGGATTCGACAAGCATCAGACAATGTCTGATCATGTGTCTTCATCATTTATTGAGTCACAATAATAGCCATAATTACAATTTGTGTGTATTTGTCTCTGCTGTGTTTTGCCCCAATGCTTTGAAATTAAATTCTGTGCATCAGTTTCTATGGTAATAAAATAATTAGTGTCAATATAAAGCATCTGCAAAGCACTACAACTGCACGAGTGGATTTTTCTTTTCAAATATTTTCATGTTTGCTTTTGCTGTAAAAACTTTTTTTCCCCAAGGCCATCATGGTGTTTGGCAGAAATACAGCAAACAATGTACCATTTAGTAAGTGTTACTGAGGTAAAGACCATTTCAATCAACATTAATGGTCTATTCTCCAATCATAACAATATATCTATCAAGCCTAAACCAACTTTCATATCAGCTTCTATGGAGATTTTATCCAGCAGTCCTACTATTACTGAAACGCCATTCATTTCATTACAGGCACACACACATAGATCGCCTTGATGGTCACCACCACCCAGGTGCTGGGTAACATCAGACTCATGAGCTGCTGCCTTGTCCTCTGAGTCATTACATTCACAGCTGCTAGCCAAGGGCTCTTGAACCATGAGAATGCACACAAATCACATGCAGTTGTCTCTCCTCTGGTTTCTATGTAGATGGTTACCATCTTTGAAACCAAAAATGCAACCAAAAAAAGCAGGAAATAAAAGTGGGTATTTCAAAGGTTAGGGTGACACTGGCTAGAAACACAAAGCTGGAAATTAAATGGTCTTCTAGACTTTTCTAGAAACAGGAAAGACAGGACGAGTTCCTAAATGACCGCAAGTAAGAGAGAGCGAAAAGAAAAGTTGGCTCTACCAGATTTTCCTGCACAAGATGGAACAATTTAATAGCAAAAGAAAGAAAGCAGAATTGTCAATTGGAGCAAAAGAGTGAATCAAGTAGAGGCCATTGTTTTTAATTGAAATCCCTTCAGAGAGCCCAATTGCTGCTCTCTTGTATTGACAGGCGAAGTTCACACAATGGCTTTTACAATTAGCCAGCAGCTGTCAGAGCTAAAGCTAACATGCCGAGCACTAGTGGTGCTGCCTTGACAGCTAGTTAATTGGGTAACAGTGAGACAAGCCAGTAAGGCAGGGACAGCTACACACAGGAAAATGCTCAGTGTGTCAAGGTAAGGTTGGAAAAGCACCAGTGACATCTAGAACACCAGCAAGCTGCTGTAGAAAGAATGGGACTGGTGCTTTCTTTCTTTCTTGCTGAACTCGCATTTCCCCTTAATGAGAAGAAAGTTTTGGGGGGGGGGGGGGGGGTCTCAGAA
>VUQG01014560.1:0-26102 GCA_015106755.1 Etia nguti | reverse complement strand
AAAATTTTATATATATATATTTATATTTTTTTATTTTTTTTTTTTTTTTATTAACGCTTTATAAAACATGTTATACCATGACTGTGATCCAGTGACATGCATTTGCAATGAAACTGCAATATATTTAGTTATGTTTAGTGGGTTTTTCATTAATACATACTGGACTTTGTGCTTTCTAAAAAGCCTGATGGGAAATCTGCATTGATCTGAGAACTTTCGGATTTTATAACAGCAGAGTGAAGCCAAAACTCTGGATTTGACAAACACATACAGGTCCAGTATGGTTCAGGTGTTCTTTTTCTATATTTTATATTTCTGGCATTCGGTTTGCAGCTGAGGAGTACGTTTGGGGTGATTTGACATTTTCAGTCTTTCCTTGTGTTTCCCCTGCTCCGGCTGCTCTGATTGGGAGAGAGAAGAGCATCACGTCTTCAAGGCAGCATCATTTCCTTAGTCACTGATCCCCTTGTCTCCTAGCAACAGGGGGCAGGGCTCTCCAGAGTCCAGTAATAATTTCTGGTCATAAACAAGAAGAGGAGAAGAGCAGTTGCAGGCTCCATTAGGAGGGATTGATTTTTAGCAGGTGAAAAGGGGAAGTGAAGGGAGAGTGGGGGTAGACAAAAGAAGGAAAATATTGGTGGGAGGATCGTTGTTATTAGACACAAAGACAGACACTGATATGACGTTGCTGCCCTATAATACACAAACTCACTGCTCATCACATGTCACTTACAGGTATTTGCAGTGTGTGTAAATGGTTGGTTGGATATGGCTGGTAGATTAAAAGTGACCGATGGATAATTGGATTGTGTAAGGAATAGGTAGCTGGATAAATGATGACGCTCTGTAGACTGCATATGAACGATGAACGATAGTGACCGTGACTTCACCAGCTGGTAAGCAAAGGCAGCAAAGTTAGCAGGCCCCAAATTGTGCCCTGCTTGATCACCTGTATTACTATGAGTCCATCCATAGTTTCCAAATTTACATCAAACTGTATTAAAAGAAACTTTAAACCAAAAATTGAGGCCCTAAAATCCTTATATTGTTTATTGAGGTCAAATATCAAGTGAGCCAAAGCATCATTTTCCCATAATCTCTGCTGTGAAAAAAACACAGATTTAAGACATCAACAACATCAATCATTTATAAACAGTATAACTGTTAGATTGAATGATAAAAGGTGGTAGATAGATGGGATGGGATAGATGCCAACTAGACTGAAATGAATGGATGAATGAACAAGACTCAAATATAGAACATTAGACTGCTGGATGGTTGATAAATGGATGGATAATAGATTGATAGTAGATTATTAAGTAGATAAGAGGATGGAAAGGTAGATAAATATACAGATAGCTATGTAGCAGGAGTGGGCAATTAATTTTCCCAGGAGGTCACATGAGAAACTGGACTTGTTGTGGAGGGCCACACCAATAAGCTGATCTCAGATCTGCTCAGTATTAATATTATCTTGTTATAGGCTTATTGGAGTGGCCCTCAACAGAAGTCCCAGTTTCTCACATGCCCCCTTGGGCCCGACCCCTGCTATAGAGGATGCTCAAAAAAAGGGTTAAAGGTATAGTCAGGCATTAAAAAAGAATTATACTCATAAATATATATTGATTAAGGTGTCATTGTTTCTTCCAACAAATTGATGCATTCTCACAAATAAAGAATTAATCTAGCCTATGTTTTATTATTGGAGGAGAGGTCCCCCTCACCAAAGAAGAGAAAACACATAGGAACAAGACAATGACGTCCTCTTCCTCCTCACCTCAAGTCTCTTCCCAAAAACTTAAGTCATGTCTCTGTCACACGAAAATGTGCATAAGCATGCTTATTCCAGATATTGTTGCAGTTACTTATTGTCAGCAGATTAGACATGCAACCATCCCATCTACAACAGCTGGCATCAAGCTAACTAAATAACAAAAGCAGCTCTAGTAGAGATTATATATAACCTCACTCTCCAAACATAGAATTCATGATTGACTGCAAACTAAGATTATGAAAAATATATATATTTTTAAATGTTTACATGTTGGTGTCAGTCCTTTCTTGTATCATCTTTGAAAGTAATCCATGGTGTGATACGTACTGGGCAGTAAACAACCCTATAAAGAGTATGATCTCCATGCACAGGTAATTTCTGCATCCTGACCATCCTTGTGTTTGGCTTATGTCTGTGTTTTTAAAAGAGCTTTTATTTTTGCTTTTGCCCTCGTTTTGATTCAAAACTGTTGTATGGGTAAATGACCAAACTTTATAAGTCAACTCAATATGAATACAGTTAGATGAACATTTTCCACTTTAGCTTTTGGCTGTGTAGCAAACCATTATAGCAGTCCTATTTCAAAGACAGGCAGGCTTCTTTCTTTCTTGGGAGTGAGAGACCTCTGGATATCTGGGATGAGTGTTTCACTGCATACAAATGTGCTTGAAGGCAACACTTAGCCAACAGAAATGAATTAACCTCCATTCCATTCAGCCACTGCCTTACTGTTACCTTACAGTCTGCAGCAAGTAAATTCAGTAAATAGGAGTGCTGTCTGTTATAACAAAGGTTTAAATGTTTACAATATTGGTTATAATACATTCCTGGTACTTGTGATTTCTCAGTGTATGAAGTGTTTACTGAACAGTAGGTTATTCAATTGTGGTGGGTTTTTTCCTCTTCCTCACAGTTTCCTTTGTGAGGTTTGTTTCCTAAAATAATTTAAGGTGACTGTGTTTCGCATGGCAACTGGGTGTTACACCAGCATTTCTCCTACCATTGCCTTGAGGGGGCGATCCAGTACTGCAGCCCCACCCCACAGTCAGCCTATAGAAAACGCTGTTAACTTTAATCACGACTAGCACAAATGTTTAAAAAGAAATATGACTTGGATCCAAACTAATTTTATAGACGCTAAAACTGACAAAACAAATGAACAAAAAATAAATAAAAATAAAAAATAAAGGTTTGATAATACCATATCACTCAGTATCACAAATTAGTGTTATAGCATTAGGTTTAATTTGGTTTTAGTTCTAGAGCAACTATACTATTTTTGTTTTGTTTTGGGTTTTTTTGCTCATGTCTCTAAATAGATTATTTTAGATTTATAAGATTCAAAAAGTTACTCTAAATAACTTTTTTTCTGATTGTGTTGTAGAAGGTGACAGACCTCCGAGACAGTTGTTCATCATTGTTCATGTGCTTGTTTTATTTGCATTTGTTTTGTTACGGGGTTCTCTGTATGTGAAGCAAACAGAGAGCACTAAAGACTATAATAGGCTTAACAACGACTTGCCATGTGCTGTGTGTGTCTGTTTTGTATGTGTAGCTGCAGGGATAGTGATGATAAGTGAAGTAGACTCTCAGTGCCCTCTGACTTACTGTCTCTCGAATGCTGTGCTTGTGTCTTTTTTTTTTTTTTGCCCACAGACTCATATCTTGCACACTGTGGTACTTGGTTGAGTGAATGTGGGTGATTAGCATTAGAGTAAATTAAATGTTAAAGTGTGCCTAATTTTAAAACTCTTGTTTTATGAATTGATTCTTTAGCCTAATGGAGTCATCAATTTTGAGAGGTTTTATCATCAAAGCAGTTGACAAATTGATGTAATTGCAGTGCTGCATGAAAGGGCCAAAGGTATTATATCTGTTTCTTTTAGGGGCGTGAATATTTGTACAAATTCCCTGTTTCCAGGGTCAATATCGTGAATTTGTTTTGGAATTTTCGTACTAATTTTCTTACTAGAATAGGTTTCTAAGCTTTAAAAATAAAAAGATAAAATGAGAAATAGCAGAGCAGAGTGAGTTTTTACTCTAACCTCATTACTGCAGGTAAATTCTGTCAGGTAGAGAAGCTTGATGCTAGAAATAGTCCGTCTCAGCTTTAAATGGCACTGTGTGTTGGCATTGAGTGTGTTCCTGTTGAAGACAGAGTTGCTTCCAATTGGCCAGCTAAATCTCCTCATCCCATCCACATACACTCTCTCTTGCTGTCTCCTTCTCTCTCTCTTCCCTGTCTTGACTGATGTCGTGCTTATTCCAATCACTGCAGAGCCGTGTGAGGCGAGGAACCAATAGCATGTCAGGGAAGGCGGAGCTAGGAGCAGTCGGCCAGCTTCAGGCAGAGATGCTGCATTTGGACCTCATCGATGGTGCTGACGGTTACCGCGGTGACAAGGAATCTTCGAAGGCGTCTGCAATTTCAACTCCGCCAGTCACCAAGGACCCTGCAGCACCTGTTACCATGGATACTTACCGGCCCAAGAGACCCACGACCCTTAACCTCTTCCCAATCGTGCCACGCACACAGGTATAGCACACACACACACACACACACACACACACACACATTCACTCACACAGCTACACAGTTTGTGGCACTTGGACAAATATTGATCAGTAATCGGGAGGACTGTGGGAATGTTTCAGCGTTTTCTTTCAGTTTTTTTTCACTCCACCTATATTGGAGCCTCCTCTCACACAAATATTACATTTGAAAATGGAAATATAACTGGATAACCTGCTTGACATCACCAGTGGATTCACTACAATTGCTTCTCTGACAGGATGTGTTTTCTCCGCTGAACAATAGCCTCAACTGTCATTTCTTTTTTCTCTCGGTGCCCGTCTCTGTTTGCTTCAATGGCGCTTGAGCTCGTGACAATTCATGTGTGTGTGTGTGTGTGTGTGTGTGTGTGAGAGTGTGTCCATGTAAATCAATCTATGTGAGGACCAACAACAAGAAGGAAGACATTTTGTTTAGGGTACTTTTAGGCTTTAGTTTTGGAATGGGAACTAAAAAATGTAAAGTATCAATAAAGAGCAGCAGTGTGGGCATACAAATGTGTGTAACCATGTTTGGGTTCACTGTGACAGTGAAGGTGTGGTTAAAAAATGTATTTTTACTATAGAACAGACGTTTAGGTTTTTCTTTTTTTTGTTCATTAATAAAACCTATGAATTAAAATTTGAGCATTACAATCTGCTAATTAAGTTTTGATAATGACAACGGTAGAGTTATGGTTTGAGTAGGTTTAGACATCAGAGTGAAAGATAATGAATAGGGTTGAAGTACTTTGCTCAGATAAGGAAAACATTATGACTTGGGTCAAAAGGTTATAAAAGCCTTGGTTGCCATGGTTAAAGTATTAACCGATTTGGTTCAGGTAGTGTTTGTAGTTTGTTAATAATTACTTATTGAGTTACTTGAAGTTCAGGTCCTCATCTTATTCTTTTCTTGACTCCTTCCTTTATACCCGTAATGATTACTATACCAGGACATTCATCATTATAGCCTCTTGCTAATAACGTTGATCTTCTTGACTCGAGGACAGTGTCCAGGTTCAAATAAAACACATCTAATGTGCACATTTCAAAACCTTTAACTAGCTCCAGTAGATGTTTCAACACCTGCACGAGCATCACTGACGTTTCTTTTTGTGCTGCGAAGGAAAAGTAGCATGTAGTGAGTGTATTAGAACTTGTTAGGTGAAAAGAGCTTCCTACTGTTTCAGAGAATAAGGTTGGATAAACAATACAGTTACTTTGCCTTATAACTGAAACAATACAATAAAATGGGCTAAAAAGCTTTGCAGAGCTAAAGAGTCAGAAATCATGTTACATGATACATTACACTGTTAATTCAAATAATAAAGGATTTGTTGCCAAGACTTCCTAATGTGATAGGATTAATTTGAGAGAAAAAAGGCAAAAACATGTCATTCAAGAAAACAAATTAAACCATTTTATTCATGTGTTTACATTTGAAATCTAGAAATATTTCCTTTGATACACTGAAATGTAGAACTACCTCAATGGCATATACATAGTAATGTATATAGGGGGTGAGTTTGCCCTCCTTGAGTGCAGGCAGTCAGCACAATCAGCCAAGCTTCTACAGCCTATTTGCCTTTGCTTTGCTCTTGATCTGGAAGCAAAGTCTGTTCTGCTCAGCGCTCTGCTTTGTTCCTGTAGGTTGTTTGAGCTGTCAGAACTGAAAAGTATAAAGGAAGTAATTGGTCTCAGTTATGCTTCAACTGGGGAAATCTTCCTGTCTATTCCAACACTGTTCATTTTTACCTTAAATGCAGCAACTAGAAAAAAAATCTAAACCAGTGTTAAAATCTCTTACTGTTAAGGTTTCTTTAAAAAGTTTAATACATGGAATGAAAGTGAAGACACAGAGCAACAGGCTGCATTTTATACCAGATAAATGCATTAGCAGTTACGGGTGTCAAGTTTTTACCTAAATACTTATTATTTAAAATACTTCTTGGTCATAAAAAAAAAAAATCATCAGGTGTGATCGAGGAAATCAGTGTATTATTATGTTTTAGTGAAATGAAACACAAATCTGTGCCTGAAATTCCATCAAAATGGATAGATTGAGAAGACCACATGGCATTATACAGAAAAAAATTGATCTGTAGATTTATTAAAGTATTGTTCTGTTATTGTGACAGCATGGCTAAATCAGTTGAGACAGAGGTGACAGTGAAGACTGAGTTTCGCAGTGTGCATTCTCACTCAGCAGTGAGGACAAAAGATTTCTGATGATTTCCAGTCATTAATGTTTTTACTCAGACCTTGAATTGTTAGAAGAGGAGTAGGTTGTGTACACTGGGTGACTGTTTCCAGGTCAATGAGTCTGCAGAAATGCAAAAGTATACGGCACATTTTGCTCTGCATCGTTTGGCAGCGAGTCCCCTGTCTAAACAAAAGCATCTCTGTTCAGGGTTAACACACTGAGGGTTTTTTCAAAAGCAGTATTTTTTAATCCAGTAATGTCAATAGGGCCATATTGAGTCAGACTGTTAAGAGGTTGAATTTCATCTTAAAAAACTTTTTTGCTTGTGCAGTGGTCAAATAAATGACGTAAAATTAGTTTTCTTTACCCATTTTAAAATGAATAATCAGTTCTGATTCTGTCCGCCTTTTATTTCTCAATATTTCAAATACTATAAGGAGTCAGAGATGCACAGTATAATGAATCTTTTGCAGTACTGAGGAGGGTGCTGCTTTACAGACCGTCTCCACTTTTGCTTCCTGATTGAAGTGATTCAGTGACCAGAGAGACAGATGTCCCTCCGAGAAAGGATTAATCTAACTCTAACTACTTATCTGGCATGCTCCATATGTTGGAGTGCATGTGTGTTTGTGTGGCAGTGTGACTATATGGAAGGTCTACTTAGATACAAGCAAGAGCAAGTAGTATATTGCGAGTTAAAACTGTTTTATAAAGTTTCAAGCTGACCTGGTTTTAATAGCCGTCTCTATTTTCAATGAATTTCATGCAGAAAGTCCAGATATGGCAGGGTCACACAAGATGCAGCTGTGATAGGCTGAGACGGCTGTCAATTAAGGCGCCCCATCTCACTCAAATGAATTTGAATCAGCTTCCGAGGTCTCCAAACACTTCAAGTTGGCAAGCTTATGTTCTGTTGTATCAAGTTCACACAGATTTTAGTCACTGATTCACTCATCCGCTGAAGCTGACTCCTCAGATATATGCAATTGTTTCCTACCTGCTGATTCACTTTTTACCATGGCAACAGCCCCGTCTCCGCCTGGTACACGTAGATGGAAAAGTGAGTCACGCGTGGTGGGTGGACGGAGGAGGAGGAAAAGATGTTATTTTGTGCGTGCTGTCGTCACAGGAGTTTCCAGCTCTCCATCTGTCTGTTGAGATCTCCGTTTATCTCTTCTGTTATCTACAACTGAGTGTTAAACCATAGTCTTTCTGAGGAAGCAGTTAAAATAAGCCACTGAGTCTCAAAATATATCAGTCGTGATATTGATCAGATTCATAAGCTTGTTTGACAGGTTTTGAAGAATTCCTTTAAAAACCTATTTGGTGGCTAAATGCCAGATTTTCTGTAAACACTGCTGCCTTCTTCGGCCAAATCTTGATGCCATGATCAATTATTTTATTTGTTGTTATATTTTGATATATACATTTTAAAAAGAGATTAAACATGTACATTGTCCAAATAAAAGACTAAAGCACTTTAGTTACTAAAAATATATTATGTAGTCCACAAGTTTTGCTCGAGATATTTTTTTTCTTTAGGAAGAATTGAAAACCACTAACGTACATGGCTAAAGAACAACTTTAACACCATGCTGAGAAGTGTTTCACTCACTGTGTTTTGACTGATTGTGGGTGTGGACTGGATGCACTGAGTTGCATTTAGTTGCACTCAGCAGAGATGTCACTGTGAGCAGCCACACCCTGTAGGATCTGTTCACCAATCCCTGATAAGTTGCTCTTTAAATGACTCTTTTCATCAGTGACACTGTTCGGCGACCTCTCTGTTTCTGCACTTATAAATGAAAGTGTCCTATAGATACCACACAGATGTTCATATAGATTTTTGTAACAAGGTTGATTTTGCTTTTATTTGTTCCATTGTTTCCATATTTAGAAATTTACAGAAAGAAAGGAAACTTCACAAGTTTCCTTTCTTGAATTCACTTAGCAATTATCCCCCAAAACACCCTAAAGAGGCTGTCTGTCTGCGTGTGTGTTTCCCAGTGTCTTGTGTAAATGTCGGGTCCCTTTAAATGCACACCACGGAGCATGGACAAAAGAGTTCCTGCTCATTCAACAGAATAAAAGGCTTGTATGTGTGTGCATGTGTGTATGTGAAGTGAGAGGGAAGCGAGAGAAAGAGAGAGACACTCATACTCACACACAGAACTTGTATATGTTGTGTCATGATCCAGAATTTAGTGAGTAAACCCATCTCTGTTCCTCTTTTTTTTTTCTTTCTCTCTCCCTCCATACTCTCCATCTGTTGTTCCTTCTCTCTACTTCCTTCCTCTTCCTCCTTTTTCAGGACACGTTAAACAACAACTCCCTTGGTAAGAAATACAGTTGGCAGGAGAAGGTTTCAGGCTCATCTTCGCCCCTTAAAACAGGTGAGCTTTGCTTTCCCACATCATGTTTATGACTCGTGTTTTAGTTTAGATACATTTTCTCATTTAGTTGTTGATAACTGGGGTGTGCAGGCCAGAATCCATTGTTGTGTTTGTAACATTCAGTCAGAGTGGGCATGTGTGATTTGCATTGAGTCTGACAGCCTGTGTGTCCCTCTGAACCTTGGGGACCCTTCTCAGCCTTGGATTAGCTGCTGGGGCAAGTTGAGCTAGCTGAGGCTGTGCTGTATGTCGTGTGTGTGTGTGGTAGCCAGCTGAGGCTTAAAGCTAGCTGGGGGCTGTCATAGCCCATTGATGCTGTTCTTTGAAGAGCACCATCCAAGGCTAGAGTAACCAAATTCACAGCTAGAAAGATTCACAGTTAGAAAAACAGAAATATAACTTGTTAAGTCGACCTTTTTAAGACAAATCTGGGGAACAAGCTTCCAAAATCAGGAGAAATCAAATTTTATGCTCTATTCAAGCAATAGGGACAGAGTTTAGAGCCTTTAGAGCACATTGTTCTGAGATGCTGTCCTTGTATTCCTCTTAAAATTGTATAAATTGAAATAATGACAAGTGTAACAGTGTTGTTGTCTGGGTAGTTTGGTTTTATTTGGGTTGGATTGAATTTCATTAGGTGTGACTGCGAGCACTATAGTCGATTTGTCATTTGATATGTCAGAGTCACTGAAAAAAACAAATGTGAATCTGTTTGCCTGCTAATAGTTTCAGTCTGAATCTACAGAGTAGAAGAAAACTGCAAGGGAAAGTTTAGCATGTGGCATTTCAGTGATCGCTTATTTAGAAATAGGCCCAGTTCTGGAGTGCCTCTGGTACACGCTTCCCGCCATTTATTTTTATAGTCGACATAAGACCTTATGTCTTCACATAGCCCTACAAGCACCATTTTAAATTGGTTTTATTGGCCATCTGAGACAACTCAGTTAAATCTGAATTGCAAATCAAAGTGATTCTGTGTAGAAGTAAGGAGAGATTTTACTTTTTAAATATAATGAAAAGATTCTTTCAAATTTGCATGAAGTACTTCTTGTATGCACACCTTTAACATTTAAATGAAAATGAAACAGATTTCATTTGAAATCAGTCCTGTCCTGAATTAGCCCCTCTGCTCTTTAAATGCCATTTAAAATACTCGGGAATGATGTCTGGATCCCCTGCCAATGGATTATGACATAACACGTCAATCACCTTCTCCTGGCTACACTATGAATTTGATGAGTAATGGGGATTTGGCTGTGTAATCCTGACATCCGTTACCTAACCATTTCTGCTTTTCTCTCTTTCTGTGTGTGCTTTATTTTATCTGCCTGTGCATTCGCTGCCATGTCTGTCTTCGTGCATGTGTGCGCATTTGTTTGTCCGTCATGTTTGCGTTTCTGCGTCACGTATGTTTGCTCCGTGTGCGCGCCTGGGCTTTGCTTGTGCATCTGCGTCTGCGTGTGTGTTTGCTTGGGTGTCTGCATGTTTCTGCTTACGCCCGCTCTCCCTCTAGGTGACCTCACCCCTCCACGTGAGCACAGCTGTCTAAGCGACGAGGACAAGGTGCACGGTGGGGGAGCGCAGACCAAAGACCGCGGGACCTCCACCGACGCCCCCTGCAGACACAGTCACACCTCGGGACACTCGCACAGTTCATCTGCAGGGGCTGGGACACGGTCCAAGATTCAGGAGAAGCCGCCGGCACCACCACCACCACAGAACTATACACCAGCTCCTCTATATCCTTCAGGGAAGGCGGATGGCAGTGGGTCCCACAGAGAGAGGATTAGATACCACACAGACGTTCATATAGAGCCAACAGAGGAGATCTATCTGACTCCTGTGCAGCGTTCCGTAGATCCTCTGGAACCCCCCACCCTCCAGGACCGGCCTTTCCTCTCACAGCAGACTGAGCAGGGACGCATGTCCATTAGCTCTGACACAGAGGGACCACCTCCTTATCAGCCCCTCCCGGACCGGACCAACCCCTCCATCTATGAGGAGGACGAGATCTATGTCCCCCCACCGTCATATGCTTCCTGTGTAGAGTCTCTCATCACGCCACCTAGCACGGCTGTATCAGCTCACTCCTCCCATGCACTGGACCTCAGCCTAAAGGGGACAAGTACAGGAGCTGGGGCCATGCTCAGGGCTGGGTCATCAGTTGAGTATGTTGATGCCACAGATGAAAGCTACTGTGGGGACGACGAGGATGTGGACAGGTTAATAATGGACGCAAAGATGAGAAAGGGAGGGATAAAGGGAGCCGCCCCACCGAGGACTTCCATGAGCTCAGAGGCCAGCGGCCTGACATATGACTCAGTTAAATATACATTGGTGGTGGATGAACACGCTCAGCTTGAGTTAGTCAGTCTCCGACAGTGTTACCAAGGCTACAGCGATGACAGCGACTCGGCCACCGTCTACGACAACTGCGTCTCGTCTCCATACGAATCAGCCATCGGAGAGGAGTATGAGGAAGAGGAAGAGGAGCATGACCCTCGGATAGGAGGAGTGCATCGAGAGGCCACAGCGTGCCTCTCTGAGGATTCTACTCCAGAGGCGGACCTCCACTTCTCCAAGAAGTTCCTCAATGTCTTCATGAATGGGCGCTCTCGCTCCTCCAGTAAGTCTGGTAAAAACTCAGTTTCAGACATAAATGGTGGCGATGGCTAGCATTTAGCTTTTGGTTTGTTTTTCTGTTGTGTAACTAGTGTAAAGACTTCTCGAAGAAACTCTCTTTGGTTAGCAAATGTGGTAGTCTGACAGTGCTGCTGGCAGTTTTGGTTTGTTTTGTTTTTTTAACATTTTTCCCCTTTAATCCATTAACTACATTTCTGAGACTTGCTTGTAAATGCCAGGAAGCGTATCGGCACTACTGGCTGGTGCTCTGCCTAATTCCCTTTAAATATACACTGTCAGTGGTGTCTAGCCAAACTGGCAACAATCGCTATTCAAGGCTTAAAGCAGTGCAGCTGATGAAGCAAAGCCACAGGAATGTTCAGGAATCAAAATTTTGTCATACACTAAACACAGTCATCCACATGACTGTCCTAACTGTGGAGTAATACAATACTAAGCCGTACTGAGACACAGCATAACCATTTACTATTCATGTATTTGCAGAGTAGTAGTATTTTTTTTTTTTGTATTTCAAAATGATGTCAGCTCTGCTTTTAAGTCTTGAGAATAAAAGCAGCAGACTGGACATTTAAATGACCTGTTTAGTGAAAAGGTGCTCAGCCAGCCTTTTTCTGGGATTTGTCTCCTCTCTTCTGCTGTCCAGAGAAAACACACATCCAGAAAGAAGTTAGTGAGGTGTTTGAAGTTCTAGACATGGTTTACGAAGTTGAGAAAGACCCATGAAGAAAGTGACATTTTTTTTTTGTTTTCAGCAAGTTGAACCTTTATTTGTTCATAGAGTGTGTATTTGTACACAGACCTATTGCAATATTGAGAGAGTTCTCCAGCATCTTACCATTGTGTTCTTGCACAGAAGAGGATTGAAATAAATGTGGCGCAATTAAAACTTGGCATTGAGACACAAGCACATTTTTGTCAGTTCTGGCCCTCTGTTACAGATTAAGAAGAATCCTGGTAAACTAATTTCCAATTTTGTATTGTAAAACTTCCCAAACTAAGTAAAGGCGCTTCGCTTGATGTAATTTTGTGTTACTTCCACTGGAAGATTTATTCATTTTTTCAATATGAAGAGAACAGGGATGCACTGATTGTGAAATTCTGAAAATATCTACATCTGTAAAATGACTGTAAAGTTTTGTTTTAACACAGTTAACTTTTAGTGAATTCCATTAAAACCTAATAATCTAAGATTTAAGAGTAAATTTTAGACTATTTTGATGATAAGGGGTCTAAAGAATTAGAGCTCTTCTGGGGACCTTGAAGATCCCTTTTTGATATCTTATTTAAAGCTGCAGGTTCTGTCTAAGAAATGTTGCTTAAACAGACTATCTGTGATCTCCCAATGAGAAAGAGCACTGCACTGAGGAGGGAGATGAGAATCCTCTGTTTGAGGACTGCAGGACTTAGACTGATTCAATTGCTGTTGCCACCCACATATTGACCCTCATCATAGTGTCTGTTAAAGAGCCAGCATTAATGGGCAGAAGAGGCAATTCATGTTATGGAGACAGAGAATAGGAGATATGTGTGTTTACAGTATTTGCTCTAATAGTCCAGGCCGGTCTCTTGGAAGCGATCCATGTATTTTAGTCTCATTAGAAACGCTGCAGCAGTTTATCTGAGCAGTTCAGGCAGCGGTCACAAAGGTCTCAGGGGAATGTAGGTAGAAATACACAATGCACATTTGCTTCATGCCTAATTATGCGTGATTCATGTCTTAAAGAATGCATACATGTAAACTTTGCATCTCCTAATTATTTTTTCTGTGGGCTTTTTTGGACTTTTGTTACAAATTATAAGCCTGTGTCATTAATCTTTTTGCAAGACTGACACAAAAGCTGACATTGCATACTGTTTACTTCCTATTGTTAAAATTTCTCTCTTGTTTTTTTGTCCTTTTTTTGGTATTCAAGGTGCAGAATCCTTTGGTTTATATTCCTGTGTCATAAACGGTGAGGAGAAGGATCAGAGCCACCGAGCAGTCTATAGGTAATGACAATTACACTACCATCATAATCCCTATAATCCCAACAGACGTTCTAAAACCATGAAAAATTACAGTATGTAGTGTGTGCTGTCAGTTCTTTTGATTATGATGGTAATGAATTGTGAAAACCATAGTAAAGAAATTGGAAAAAATAACCCTTAGGGTTTGATATTGTAATAACAGTCATGTTTAAAACTTGTGTGGATTGATGAAGTAACACTGCGGTAATATCATATCACACGTTATGCTTACATTATCAATAAAGTGTGGCATTCATCTCCCAGTCAGTTACTGTTATAAACATTTCAGATTCTGTGATTCCTATCCAGCCTCTTATGTCTTAAGTCAGATAGATCAGATTGTGTAAGCATAGACGGGGCATCTGAAATATTCATTAAATACTTGGTGTTCATCTTTAGTAATGAATCTTTCATAGAAATGAGTAGTTCATCCAGCAGCTTTCAGATAATTCAAATAAGTCAAACAGCATTTTATTAGAATGAGCCAATCTACATGCATTTAATAGAAAGATGTTTTTTTTAAGTATTTTAATGATAAACCATCAACACAAGCTTTCTGTCCTGACCTGTAACTGCTTACTTCAATAAAACTAAAAAAGGGTTCTTAAAACTCCCTGTACACTCATTCACACTACGTACACAAAACAGATCAGCAGTTTTGGAAAGCTTGACAAAAAAATGGTAGGTCTTCCCCTGAGATTTAGAGACACTGAGTAACTCCAGTATACAGGGTGTTACAGGAGCCCAGTCTAGATACAACAAAAGCAGGATTAACTGTTTCGAAATCTGATGGTTTTAGAAAAGATTTTAGTCCGGAGATTGTTCTGACGATTGTTGACTACAGCGTTTATTTGTTTGGTAAATTTCCAATTTGTGTCAAAGATTAGGTTAGGTTAGAACTATGACTTGTTATTTAATAAAAGTATTAAAGAGCCGGGTCATCCTTCAAACTCTCAGTTAAATGTAGAGGGCCAAACATTATGACCTCTGTTTTTCATTAATTTTACAGGAAGAAAATGTGGGAGATCCTGTTTTTTAATATCCAAAAATGACATAATTGTAACTGGGAAATGAAAACTGAGATTTTCCTATAATTGCACCAGTTGCTTTCAGTTTTTTTCTTTCATATGGAAAGAAAAACATGTTTTCATCCCTGAAAAAAATTTTGGGTTATTTTCTCGAAATTTTGAGTTGATAAGTTGACATTTCTTTGTTACCTGAAAACAGATGGCGCAGACACAGGCACACTCAACATTGAGTAGTGATAGTATCCATGAGCTACCAGTGTAGAGTAAACATGAACAAATTGCTGTTGTGCTGATAATTACGCCATGCCATTCAGCTAATTGACTCGTTTATGACCAGCAGCTGCAGCTTTGGTAGCTAATGCCTTCCACCTTTTGCTTACAGGTAACAAGGAAATGATGTACCTACACAGAGCTTCCTGATTGGCAGAGCTAACTTAAAATTTTGAGTTATTTTGTCAAAATTTCAGCTTATTAACTCAAAATTTCGGTTACATAGCTCAAAATGTTGAGTTATGGATGGCAAAAAAAATACAAATAAATTCAGTGGCGGAAATAAGCTTCCATAGGGATGTCAAACATAAGGCTCAGGGGTCAGATTCAGCCCGGAAAAGACTTCAGTCCAACCCAATGGATGGCTTTAGAAAAAGGGTAAGGAGGGTGTAAATTTTGGATTTGTAACTGTATTTTCATAGGTTTTAAAGCTTTCCATAGTAATACAGACCTCCCCCATAGCCACTGATACTACACCAAAGTAAGCAAATAACAGATAAAACATGAAAATGACAGAAAAATTCCTTTTTTTTTTCTTTTTCTGATATTACTGTATCAGGGATTAAATGTGTAGTTAAACGTCTTTAGAAAGGGGAGTTTTACAGATCTGTCCCACTTAACATCAAAGTGAGCTGCATGTGGGCCACGGTGTAAAATGAGTTTTACAGGCCTGCTTTAAAGTGTCCTCACACTGTTCCCCCTGGAACAGCAGGAAAATGTCTGTACACCAATACATCATATGGAAAAATGCAATGTTACTAAAGCTTAGCTGTAAGCAAGGAACTGATTGTAATAGTGTGTAGCAACATACCTGACCAGCTAACACATAAGGTGCATTTAAGTCGCTGACTTAATTTTTTTTCTTTAGACTGTTTGAAAATTTCCTTGTAATGACAAGCAGGCGTAGGAAACCCCTGTTTGGCTTTTAAACCTTAAGTTTCATTTTAAATTCAAAGCTTGTTTGTGGTGCACTCAAGTGTGCAGCCAGCACATAAAAATCTCACATCTTTCTCAACAGGTTTGTCCCTCGGCACGAAGACGAGTTGGAGCTGGAGGTGGATGACCCGCTGCTAGTGGAGGTCCAGGCAGAGGATTACTGGTATGAGGGGTACAATATGCGAACAGGTGCTCATGGGATCTTCCCGGCCTACTACGCTGTAGAGGTGACCAAGGACACGGAGAACTACAAAGGTACTGACAGTGCTGGGATTTGACCAGTTTGACCATGAATATGTTAGTAAAGAGAGAGATGGCTGCTGAAACTAGGCAAAAAAAAGGGGCTGTTTACATGCCATGAATATCAGAAATGTCATCAGTGATAAAGCCAGACCCAGATTTTCTAGATTCAGTACCTCTGGCATGGTTGTGTTTGTGGGTGGGAAACCTTTCAGGGTTCTTGCATGGAGTATGCTCTGATATGTGAGGTTAATGTGCACTCCAGGGAGTGTTTTACTCTACTTTTGAAAGCCCTAGGAGGTTTATGCAGCAAGCGACAGGGGCTAAAGTATGAAATGATGTGAAGTGCAATGCTATAACAGATTGTTAGTCATTGGTACTGACCAACAGCTCAAAAATGTGTTTTTTTCCCTTACAGGAGCTACTGACGGCTGAATTTTAGCCTGAATATAGTGCCATGTGTAATATCAAATTTTACACATATTGCTTCTTGTGTTTATTGTCATTGTTGTTTCTTTTTTGCTTTTCTGTGTGCAGTAAAGAGCAATGAATGGATTGACAGATACCGCCTAAAGTTTCTGGGGTCAGTTCAAGTGCCCTATCACAAAGGAAATGATGTTTTGTGTGCAGCTATGCAGAAGGTAATGAGCTCATGTTGTACACGCATGTGTAAGTTATAGGAGACGAGACACGTAGGGGGAGAGAGGAGCGAGAAACACGAAGGGGGGAGAGAGGAGCGAGAAACACGAAGGGGGGAGAGAGGAGCGAGAAACACGAAGGGGGGAGAGAGAGAGCGAGACCAAACACAGACACGACTGGGAGACATACACAGAGGACATGACAGACTCTCACATGAGACACAGGGATGAGACAGAGACAAGAAAACAAGAGACCAGAGATACAGATAAACTCAGAGGCATAAAAGAACTAAACTCAAGACCAAGGGGTTTATGTTTTTGGTAACATTTGTGTGCATTTGTGTTGTTTTGTCTGTAAACACGATAGCTCGAAAAATTGTTTGCACGGGTGCATGTTAACAATTCATTAAAACCTTAAATCCACCAAGGTCTACGAGGTCAATTTAATGATTTGTTGGTCGAAAGTTGACAAAAAGCCTTATAACTTAGTAACTATGATTCTTGCAATGGTTTTTATCTTGTCACATTTGACCTCTGACCTCTCCTTTAAGGTCAATAGAAAACTATGTCTCTTACTTATTGACGACATATAGGCATATAGGGAATGATATATAAGAATTATAAGTTTTACATAACGTCACTCTGACCTCTTTTTTAAGGTCAAATAAGGTAAAACCTTCAAAAATGTCTTTTATCTTTGTTTTAAATTCTAGTGCCTTTTGTTTCAGTTGACCTCACTGCCTCTATTTTTCTTTCAAAATTACCCCAAATTGTATTACTTTTATTGTACTATAAACTTCTTAAAATGTTTTTAAAACAAAATGAATATATACAAAATACAATATTATTCCCTTAAAAGTAAATACTGCCCAGAGCTTGAGCTGCCTCGGCAGAGGTTTGCACTCTTGAAATGCTTCTTCACAGGTAAAGGAATCTTTTGAAGAGCTTTGATCTTGTAACATTTTCAAAAACCGTCTTACACATGTCTTACAGATTGCTACTAACCGAAGGATGACAGTCAAGTATAACCCACCTGCCTCATGCATCCTGGAGATCAGTGTGAAGGGCATCAAGCTTTCAGTTCAAGAGGATTATTATGCCTGTGACAGAGTAAGACATTACTGACCCTGTGTATGTCTGCTGTGAAATAATTACATGCAGCTTCACAGACTAATCAAATAAAAGCCCATCAGCAATCTTTTGGAAAGTTGAAAAGGTTTAGGATCTCACTTTTTCAATAATGCAGTGTTTAGTTTGTGTGTTTTTAACTGATAAAGATTTTCTTGCAAATTAAAATATTTTGTTTCTAATGAAGAAAAGGAGTAGTTAGAAATACTCAAACCAGCCCGTGTGGCAGAAACAACTGTGATGCTCAGTTTGAACTTCAGCACGTCGTCTAAACCATGTCTACATTGAAATGCATTGGGTTACTACCCTGCGATTGGCTATGTGGATATTTGCGTTAATAGGTAGTTGAACAGGTTTACCTAATAAAGATGCTGGTGAGTGTATATTTGAAGAGAGAGACAAGCTCAATCTATCAGCACAGAGTTGAAGGAACACGTGAGGCGCATCTCCACCATGTGGCTGCTGACTGATACTGCAGACAAACGTGTTAGTGTCAGGCCACAGTAATTACTTCAGTGAAAAGCAACAAAAAATTCTGTGGTAATTCTATGTATGTATATGGGAATTGTATCAATATTAAAGTTTATCTGTTTAAACAATTGTGAAATTAATGTTTTACTTTTTTCAAGATCTGATGTTCAGATAATACAATGTGATGCACTATCAATCACAATATATTTTAATATTGCGGTCACCAACTAGTCTAAGGTAACAGCTTTATTTATTTTATCAGCAAGCCAAAAAAAAGAAAGAAATGAATAAAAGCGAAATATATGAAGCAGAGTTTGAAATGTTTGCTTCTTGGTGTTAATCTTAGATGTTCATGCATCCTCTGTTGACAGAGTAACGAGTGCAGTCACTTCTTCCAATTAAAGAACGTCTCCTTCTGTGGCTATCACCCAAAAAACAGCAAGTAAGTAAAAACTGAAAGTATGAAGCAGTTATGCTGCAGAAAAAAAATTTTTTTTTCTCTCTGCCAAGACTAAAGTTGCCACAAGGTGTCACTATTAAATAAATATTCAGAATATTGGACTTCTTCCTGCTCACTGATAAAACAAAGCAGGAGTTTATTATTATTTGGTGTCAAAGTAATGTACTGAATGTCTGTTTTAAAACTTCTCTGCAGGTATTTTGGTTTCATTACGAAGCACCCAGCAGACCAGAGATTTGCCTGCCACGTATTTGTGTCTGAAAATTCTACCAAACCTCTTGCAGAGTCAGTAGGGTGAGTTATGTTTTTTAGGTTTCCTTTGGGCATCAGTCACTGGTTTTAGTGAGATATGGTTTAACAAGTTGCATATATAAATATATCCCCCCAGCAGAGAATCTTTACAGCACTGAGCACATGCTGTAAATAAAAATGTATAAGTCACCATGGTGATTAAGCCAGGTACACTAACCAATTAATCTTGATTCATACCAGACCCTTCAGATCTGTAGTGTGTCCATGAAAGTGCATTGTACTACAGGTTAAGAAAACAGGCAAGTCAACGTAACCCCTACCAGTCTGACAATACGTGTACAGCACTGGAAACATATGCTAGGGGAAGAAGAACATGTTGAAAGATAAATAATTGGATGCCTTCTGTCCCTTTTATTTTTCTTTTCTTCCTCCTCCTTTTGTCATTATCACTTCTCCTCCCTTTGCAAATTTCAGTTTGCACACAGTTTTACCTTCTAAGAAATTGGACCTGACAGGATCAGCTAGTTTCTCTCTTCTTATTAAACACAGGTATTCTGAAACTGAACTTAAACAATCACTGAAACAGAAATGGAACCAAATAAATACACTGCAGAAATTAACTTAAACTTAATTGAGGTCATTCAAATGAATAAAAAACAGAAAACAAAACCATAATAAGGCTTGTCTCAGGCATGTCTGGTATGTTTTAATGTTCTGCACCTGTTGGCTCTTGTTTGGGAATGTATATGTTCTTTGCTGGTGTTTAAGCAACTTCCAAGAAATGACTGCCACCAGGACATGATGTGTTTTTCATTTTTTTCAGAAAAGCCTTCCAACTGTACTATAAAGAGTTTGTGGAGTTCTCATGCCCTACAGAGGACATCTACCTGGAATAGCCTTGCCTTTAACCACAACCCTGTAAAGTACGCTGTATCATAACATAATGTTGCATGAAGGACAGATGTACATTAATTGGTAAAAGAAAAACAAAAAAGGGAAAAATAAAATATTAACACATCTGACAAACAAACAGGAATAGAAGGCCCAAGTATCAGACCTTTGGTGAAAACCTTGTGCAGCAACCAGAGATGAAAATGAGCCAAAGGAGGGGTTTCTTGGGAAATGAAAATATGCAAAATGGCATCAGTGATGAGGCAAAAATGGAAAGCACAAACATTTTATCTCTTCAGTTTCTGCAACGCTTGTTAGCCTGTAGCATCATGTCAGCAGGTGCGAAGCTGAAAGGCACCACTTTGTACGCTTTAAAGAAGAAAAAAAAAGCAGCATTTATGACTTGGAGGTGAACAAGCAAGTGATGATGATTCACTTTGTCTTGAAATACTGTATCCAGGGTGTGAGAGAGGTGTTTATTTACTGAAGACGTAACAGCCTCACAATGAAAAAGGAATACTAAGCTCAGTTAAACCCATGTAGGAACAGTGAATTTGATCTTTTTATCATACCTAATATGAAGTTATGTCCACATTTTCAACATTTATAAAAGAAGAGAAATCTGAACAAAAATCAGATGCAGGCGATGTGCTCTGCATTTTTGGGGTTCTTTCCAGACACAGACACAGCAGTTTGATCTGCACTGCAGATTCAAGGTACAGTAAGTACAGTGTGAAGGCACAAGAGTAGAATAGGTTTGCTTTTCCATTTAGCAGTTGGAGCTAACTAGTAAAGGAACAGCTGAGTCTCCAAAGTTAATTTCAAATAGTTTTAGTTGAATAAAAGTAAAAAATGGTTTCAGCTTCTTGCTTTTCAGTCAGACAGGCAGAAGGTAAACTCTGCAGATTGATTTCTATACTTTACATGCTAAGCATAAATTAAAGTTGAGTTTAAACTACTTTTCTCTTGCATCTGTACATCTCAGTATTTGGAGATTCCTATTGGTGGAGTTTTACTAGTGGAATTTTTCACTCTCGCCACTTGTGGAAGTTTGCTCCTGGTGGAACACCATTACAAAAGATTGATGGACAAACCATGGATTGATGGTTTCACTTCCTGATGGAGGCTCGTGTGCCCAAATGCACTTCTATTCCCCATTTCCACCAAGGTGAGCCAGGTGCTGGTTCAAGTCTTTTGTGCTAGTGGTAGTGTGCAATAGGGCCTTCCAAATGTTGGTCGGCTTTTTCACGAGCCTTTGTAATTTTAACTTTACGTCACGTGTGTAAGACCATGAAAACACCAAATGATTAACACTTTACCCTTTGAAAGGTTACTTTGGAGTAACCATTGAAGTTCTTTTCATAACTGAGTGGTTTCTGTCATTTTTCAGGCCTTAACCTATAGAACAAAATGACTGAGACCAAGTTGGCATTAGAAGTTAATGAAAATAACCTGGAAACTATTTAAATGGTTGTCAAACTACATTTTACTCATACAGATTGAGGTGTCAAAAACCATCATTAAGATTACAGGGGACATTGACAAATGTCATCTCTAGGGGAGAAAGCGTTAAAGGTCTCAGCATTTTGCTGAACTGAAATGAAGACCATTTGTCTCTTTCACTGACCACTGCTGAAAACCAATGAGGTGTATTTGTATAACTGCTACCTCTCGGTTTTTTAATATTGCCACTCTGCTTACATTGTTAGCCATACTGACACTTAGGTTTTTCTTCTAGATTATATGCTAGTTGTATTTTTTTAATAATGGCCCCAGCCCCTTTTGTACTTTTGTCATAGTTGAAAAGCAGCAAAGTGTTGATGCTGCATTGAACAGTTCTTTGGCTGGCTTCAAACTGTCTTTGTGACAAAGGCAGAATAAAGAACTCCTTAAATGCACTGAGCATTGTCCATGCAGAGAAAGTTTAGAGGTACACAAGTGTGGAATTTCCTTTTAACGTTTGAGCAAATGTCCATTAGTGCTCTAGTGCACAGCTATACAGCTCTGTGCTCAGTAAAGCCTTAGTAATTCCTAGTCTAATGTCAGACATTCAATGCGTCTTTACTGTGCTCTAATTAGGTGTGAAATTAGTGATAAAGGTGTTTAACAGGGAAAAAAAACCCCGTCTGAGTTAGGCTGTTTACTCCTCCTTCATACGGCATTTTGGAAACATCCTCCTCTGTTTCTGCAACTAGAATATGACACATTCTCAGACTGGTAAAGACAAGATAATGATCCTTGGTGCAGTAAGTACAGGTGCTAACGAGGGAGCAAAAACAAAACTGGTGTCTTCAGATCTTCACTAGTAGTGCCTCTTTTTCATCAGATCATTGTAATTTTTTGAGTTAACATTATCACAATATTTTAAGGGTCTGCCATTGAGTCTGTGTTGACTTTAAGGTGTTGAATGGAAATTGAGTTGTTTTGCTGTGATTTGCTCTTCATTCCACTGCACTACACATTATTTGCTGTACATGTGCTGGTAATGTTCAGTTTTTCCTCTATTCATCCACATTCTACCATTTGTTGGCATCAGGGGATCAGCAGTCTAAGCAGAGAAGCTCCTCCAGCTCTTCTAGGGGTACATTCAGATGTTCCGGGGTTTCTTCAAACCTTAATTTCTGCATGTCATCCTCAAACAGCAAACTCAAAACAGCTCCTTTCAGTGCAAAGTAGCAGCTCTATCCTTTGCGCCACCCAAATAACTGAGCTCCTAACCCTGTGCCTGGCAGAGCCAGGATGGCCTTTAGTGTAAACACATTGCTAGCACCCATATCAGTGACCATCTTCTTTCAGCTCATTGCCATAGATAATGGTAGGAACATGGATTGAACTGTAAGTTAACAATTTTGTGACACTCAGCTCGCTGTTCACAGCAACAGTGTTTGTGGTGTCTGTTTCAAAACTCCTTTCAGATCATACAGAATGAATATTTTACCCAAAAGAGTTCAAATACACCTTCTCATAATGTCTCTGATATCCATAGGAGTGTACATAATAATTGGGAAATTATGAATTTTATTATTAGAGAAGGAGCTGTGTTTTATTAGCTCGTGCCTGAGATTTCACAAGTTGGGCTTGATTGAGAACTTAGTCACAATGAAAAGAAACAAAAACTTGACCCAAGTGTTATGGGAGTCTATTAATGTTCTGTTTGTGAACATGTGAAACCAGTGAAAACACACACAGTGGATAATTACTGAGACTTGATGTTGTAAAATGTGCCATAATGGTTAAGAAGCAATAATGATTTTGAGCTGTTACACCAATTACTCACAGGAAGTGCTTGTTGCAGGTTGATTTGGACTTACCTTGACCGCCACAAAAAAAGAGCTTTATAGAAGTTTTAGTAACCCAGATTGTGCATGGTAATCTGAATTATTAAAATGAACATTAAGTTACACCATTTTTTGTGATCATGAACTTTTTTTATTCATCAGCACACGTACAGCACAATTGTTCTGCAGTTAAAAACAAAGTATTCTTTCTACATCAATTGTGACTAACACTGGTTTGTAACAGAATATTTTATGTGGTATATATTTATCAGAAGATTAAATAAATGTAAAAGCAAGATTCATTAATGAAGGATATGGAAATGTTCTATTCAGCAGTTGTCTCACCAGTTGTCAAGTTTTTCCTTGTCAAAAACAGAAAGAAAAATCTTTTTTAAGAAAACGAGTTGTCTGCTGTTGTTGAAAGCCATTGTGTTTGTTTTAGGAGAGATCAACACTCGCTTTTCTATGAATTCCCCTCTTAAGAGCCGATCAGACTGACAGGAGAAAATGGACTGCCGCGGGGGCTATACAAAGAGTGTACAGACATGCCGTATATAAATAAAGAATTTAATTTCTGTAATTATAAATATGACATTGTATTGATTCAACATGTAGTTTGTGAAATTTCTCTTTATTTTGGACTTTTTTCTTTCAGCTGTGAATTATTCTGGATTTAAAAGTTTTACTGCAGATCTCATGGTGTCCTGTCATTAATGTGCTGGGATCAGTTATACAAACATATATCGCTGCCATGCTCCTGCTGCCTGATTCAAACTCCAGTGACAATGCTGCGTCTCTACATAAAAGAAAAGTATGTAGATAAGAAAGGTAAATGAAACTTACAAGACATCTTAATGGGTATTTATGTATAAAGTAACAGTAGGCCTACTGTCATGTACAGTGTTGGCAGCTGTGCACCTACATACCAGTGATGCCTGTGCAGCACATTCTTGTACTGTAGGAGGGCATGTGATGTGACGATTTTGGTCCTCTTGTTTTTTCTTATTTTATCCTCCCTCATAAAAGTTTTATTCAATCAGCTTAGTTTCATATTTTCAGACCCTCAAAAGTAACTATCCTTTGCAGTCAATAAGTGCCATAATATTTTATTTAATTATATTATTAAGATTGTTAAAATGTTATTTTCTTTAGTTATAATCTAAAAATAATAATATAAAAGAATCTGTGTTCCTGTCTCAAATGAGACTTACATTGAGACATACTGTCAGGGTGGTAATTCCTCTGTTACACCAGAAGGGAGAGAATCTTCTAAAATAAGCAGGTGTAGTAGTGGTAAACAGGGCAGGGCGTACTCTGTCAGCCCTGATTTAGACTTCTGCAGGGAATCCTATAGTGCGTTCCAAATTATCCTGGTCACTGCTCTGTGACCAGGATAATTTGGTTATGTGCTGCATGTGCCATGTTCATCAATTCAAACAATTTAAATACAAGTTATTCTAATGTTATTCTGTAGCTATTCTTTGCAGAGAGCTGTAAGAACACCAAAACTGCCACCCTCATATGAGAGAAAATTGGTTAGGATGTTCAGTAACAAAGGCCAGTTAGCACAAATATTGAGCTATTTGCCTATGGGGGTAAGAGGTTATTTTGGAAGAGTAAAGCTGAGGTTTTCAAGTCTGGGGCTGTACCAACTGCCAAGCATGGTGGTGGTAGCATCACGCTCAGTAGTATTAGTACATTGCACAAAGTGGGTGCTTCACCTCAAATAAACAGCTAGATGGTTGAAACTTGGTGCTCAGTGATGCCCTGGCCTCACTGGGAGGAGAGCCCCCATGATGCCATCTGTCATCTCATTAGGAGCAGGCCCCAACATTGTCAGGCATGCATACAAGAATGTAGGGGCCATACAAACTACTGAGTGACATTTTGAATTACTGCAATGAAATTTGCAGTTGCGGTACTTTAGCATTTAGCTAGCCCTACAAAAGAGAAGCGCGCATAAAGGGAGTAACGATGATAAGGCGGCAGTTTCTGTCAGCCTAACTTGTGCTTGTGTGTCCAGTTTGTCACATAGTGTGCTGCTAGCTAAAGGTCCAGGTGCTGTATTTCAAAGAGAGAGAAAAGAAAGCAAGCTAACTTCACTCAGAGATGGCGAAAGATAAGAAAGACAGGATAAGGGAGGAAGTGGTATTTGATTTGGTATTTAAACTGGAAGTTTAAAGCTTACATGTAAGTCCTCATGTTTTTAAATCAGATGTTGGGTCTATACATTCGCACTAAAAACTGCTGGGTTAAAAATAACCCAATTTGTAACCCAGTGCTCGGTCAAATTTGGACCGAGCCAACGCTGGGTTGTTTCAGCTTAACAGGGTTGAGTTATTGGTTTGACCCAGCGCACTGGGTTAGGATAATTATCCAAAAATTGGGTTAAATTGACCAGTGTTTAAAGTTGAGATTACCAAAAATTGGGTTGAAACTCGTAACCCATGACAAGGGTTATATTACCATTAACATTTGGGCTAAGATTCCTACTTACTGGGTGCCGGTTTAGCTCTGTTGGATGAGAGGTGACCATTTGCCGCATGGCTGAGAGCGGTCGGCCAGGGTTCAAGTCCCCCTCCACTTTCCTGTCAGTCTTTACTGTATCTGTCTAAAAAGGCCCAAAAGAGTTCTACTTAATATGAAATTCAGTATATAAAAACTAGATTCAAAACGATTGTCTTAAAGCTCCTTGTGTGTATTCTATATGATACATGGAATATAGACAGCAAAATTCATACAAAATATATCAATAAAAGTAAAACGAAAGTACAAAAAATATACCCCAAAAAATTATATAATTGATTATATTATATCCATTACTTCAAATCAGTCTTTGGTTACAGCACATGTACATGTTAATACACATGAAGACATGCTATGTAAAGCCGGCTCTGTTTTAGAACAAATTACATGTAAAAACTCTTAACTTTAAAAAAC
>VUQG01014558.1:26437-42487 GCA_015106755.1 Etia nguti | reverse complement strand
TACAGTACATCTACATACATATATCTAGTAGCGCATATATATATATATATATATATATATATATATATATATGTAGATAGATAGATATCTCGTGTCATAGCATGCATTTTGCATGGTTAGTATTTAAAGTGACTTATTTTAGCTTAAGGACACTATGACTGTGGTGGGAATGTATTGCAAAAAACAAGTAAAGTTTCTTAATTAGTTATAACTCGTTACTTTATTTTGTAGCTTTTTCAAGTCAAGACTTTTGACTTTCTATCACAAATAATTTCACCTGGGTTCTCATTTCCATAAATTTAAATCTCAAGAAAATCACCTCAAAAGTATATATGTGACCACAGGTCAACTTGTAATTGAGTTAAATGGAGCTTGTGTATGAATCACATCAGCGTAGTGATCTATAATTGGTAATAATTAGCCACGGATGCCTCTGTGGTAATACCCAGAGCACTGAAGATCTCTATTGACATTTTATATTCAATGCCATGGCTTTCTCAGAGGAGCCTCAGTGTCGGTCACGCAGCCTCAAAAGTAACATTATTCTGATGTTATCATGTGATAAAAAAGTGCATAAAAAACGGATTTGTTTGAAAGTGTGGTCCATGGAACTTGGAAGTGAAATGTGACCCCTGAGCTAGCAGAGGAATGAACAAGTCAGTAGCGTAGCATGCAAGAGGAAAGGAGATCAGCTAGCAGACGTATTTTTGTAAGCCAGCATAGTGAAGGAATATTTTCTTGTATGCCACACTTTATAAGATAAATGTATGTGTTATATATGTAAAATGAAATTTGTGTGTCTATGTAAAGCATGTGGGTTTGACAGATACAGAAAATGCACTCAGTGCTTCAAGTAAATGATTTAGCATCAAACATCAGAATAAACTTCAGCAACAAACAGATTTGAAAAGATTAAATCGGCAATAATTATAACTACTTTCTTTTTCACAGTGTAGTCAAGCCTAAAAGTATGCAGCTTACTGACCGTATTGTGCTGACAAGTCTGTTACATCACTTCCTCAGTCTAGACTCAAGTATGTCCGTCTTATATCTTGGCCATAAATGTTATTGTCATTGTTTTGAACGATGCACAAAAAGGTTTTAATGTGTTGGGAAAAAAGAGAAGATGTGGGAAGATGAGAAGGAAATGAGTGAACAGGTTTTGGGATGTGAGCTCCTGGAGTCCAGGGCAGTAATGGGAATCACAGGAGGAGATGCAAAGAGGAACTTGCTTGGTAGAACAGGGCCTTTACCGTTAGCCCGTCACTTTTATGAGGACCACGGGGCTGAGAGGACTGACTGGTTTAGCCATTGGACATAGCAGGAAGGAAAGAGGGAATGTAATAGCAACCATCAATCAAAGTACAAATTACATGTTTATTAAGAATAAAGGAAAGGGACAACAATAAACTGAACAGACAGGGAAACAGACATTCCTAGAACAGTTGAAATAGATCAAACTGTGGATTTAACTGAAATCACATATGAGCACAGAAGTTTATGGCCTGAGACCCATACCAGTGTGACACTGACTCCACTTACCAGTCATTCCAACATTAACTTTCTCATGTTTGTGCTTACATATTAATCTTTCTTTAGTTAAATTTAGACTCATGTTACACTTTATTACAAAAAAGTCTCCTGTCTTCAAGGTGGCTCCATCACCATCACCTCACAGCAAGAAGTGTTAGCCTCTTGGTTAGCTGGCACACTTATGTTTAGAGTTTGCACTTGTCTGTCTGACATCCACAGTCCAAAGAAATTATAACAACTGGAAACAAGATGATGGATGGATGGACAGCCTGAGGTTTGTTCAGCGACATGTGGTCCAGCACATTTAACTGGTATCTTACTATCCAAATAAAGACAGCAGTTTCAGAGTTTAATGAGTATATCTTAGCCAGTGAGGTGGAAAGGTGTCAAAAATAAGCACATTCCTGGTAAAACATGCACATAGTCTTACTTGACTAAACTACTTGGAATTATGTATCACTGACCTTTAAACAAATAAGTCACAGGGCTTACAACATACTTTTGTGTGCAATATGTTGTGGATTTATTTATTTACTATTTTTACATCTTGTAAATTATACCATGTGAGTTCTGAATAACTTTTCTTTGTTTCCTGTCATTAAAGAACAACAACAACAACAAAACTAAGAAAAGATTTGAGCTTTGTGCTCTTAGGTTCTACTTCTGCTTACTTTGAAACATTAGGCTACTAATGATACTGAGTATCCTCACCTCCACACTTTCTAAACCCTCACAGACAATAGATGAGCACAATGCAACAACATCAAAAGCTGAAGACAGCTAGACATCTGCGTAGGTTCTTGAAGACGTTTTACCTCGCATCTGAGAGCCGGATGGCCTAGATGACAGAGAACCTACACAGCCCAATCTAACAATGGAAAGGACACCCATAATTTGCTCAACTAATTTTGAACTACTAGATTGTTTTTGATATTTAATGCCACAGAGTGAGGCATCAGTAAAACGACTGAGGTTTCATCACCATAACAGAAGAGTTTTAATCTCTAAATTTGCACAGAAATTAATTGTGCCAGTTTTCTAACAGCCCATTTGACCTAGTCTACATTGCTAGTCATTTTGAAGTTTTGATGTTGACACTCAATCTCAAACAACAGAACAAATGAGTCACATATAGAAGTGGTTACTCTGCTTGAGATGCAATCTGTAATGCAAGTTTCCTTTCTCATGATGAGGAGATAAGCTATAGAGCTGCATTTTCCAATTTGCTAATGCTAAACTGAAGAAGCCTTATTGCAAACTACTAAATTATAGAGGACATTATAATTAATAAGATTTTTTAGGATAATTATGTGAATTATGAAAATGAATATTAAAAGCGTTTTAAATTGGATGCCTAGTGGTGGTCTACGTCAGGTTGTGGCATTGCAAAGAATCAGCTTGCTACAAGGTGAGAAAGTCTTGTAAAGGTTTCTGAAGAGAGCATCAGCTGTTGGTTTCAAGCCTGCATAAATGATTTTGAATGAAAGTCACATACTCATTTTAATGTGTTCTGAGCTTTTGCAGAGTTTTTGCAGATGGAAAACTAATGCTACACAAATAGACAGCTGGCGGGTAAGGCCTAGGGAGAATGTGAAAGAAGAGTGAGAATAAAAAGCACTCTCAGATGCACAATAGTTTATATAAAACATTTTTTTTGTCCAAGTCATACTATGCTCACTTTGACTTTGACATGTTCTCTTTAAGTTAACTTTAACAAAAAATAGAAAAAGCATAAAGAATTAAAGTGATTTTTTCCATAGGTGAATACACTTTTAGCTGACTGGCACACAATTCACTGCAAGCCATTTCCCTCTTTTCTTAATGTAACTGCTTTAGTGCTGTGATTAGTCAAAGCGAGATCTACACAAACCATAGTTTATAACCTTCCCCCCAAGACTCATATGTGCTTTCCATATGACACTGCACTTTAAAAAGGAAAGCCCTGAAAATGACTTTTAAGATAAGGGAGAGGCTTAAGCATGTCAGTGTGGAATAAATATTTATATATCATGTGCACATATGATGGTACTGCAGTGAAACGCAAGAAAATATGTTTTTCCTATCACACTACAATCTCAGTGGCAAGCTAAGGACTTTTATGTGCACAGCCTTTGAAATGAAATCATGTGTTTGTGTGTGTGCTGGACACATTAGATATAAAAAAAATATATATATAAGAAAGTTCATTTTCCCACCACAGACTATCATTCTCTGATGCAAACTTTGGCTTGTATCTGTCATCTGACAGTCAGTCTGACCGCACCGCACTGACCGAAGCTTTGGGAGATATTAGATCCTATGATTCAGACGTATGATCTTCTGCCGATTTACCTCGCTTCTGCTTGTTTAACAGCTCATAAAGAATGAGCTGTAATTCTCAGGCATCAGCTCCCGAGCACATTTGGTGCTTCTTTGCTCTACTGCTATAAGGCCATGCTTTGTTGGGCTGTTTTTTTGGGTCTCAGTTACACAGAAGTAAGCTCACACTTAGTTACTGTGGATGTAGAAGGACTAAAAGTACACAGTGAAGCATGATGAGGCAGAATATATGTAATTATTGACTGATTACTTAAAAAACACGTGCACACACACACACACACACACACACACACACACACACACACACACACACAGGTGTCTCCTGCTAAAAGTGAGCCCCTATTCAAATAACACAGCCCACAAAAAAGAGTGAGCAAAGAGACAAAGCATTTAACTGAGCCTTGAACGCATAAATTATGTCAGCTCTATCGTGTTTTTCTGTTCTTCTTGGACCATTTCAATCTGAAAAACATATGCTGTCTATCCGCTCTCGACATGGAATTCATATTTAGATGTATCAGATTTAAACCAGTATAACGAGAAGATGGGAATTCCAACAAAACAGTTGAGCCATATTTTTGGGGGGGGTTTTTTGCAAGAAAAGTGATACTGGGAGCTAAAAGCTTCCAAGTCTTAAGTTGTGCTATTTATCAGCCATTTCAAGAGAACCTGTCAAAAGCGAGGAGGTGTAAACCAAGTTGTAATTACCAAACATCATGTTCTCATGAGTGTGTTGGCCTCTTTATCTAGTCACATGTTCTTAAATAAAGCATGTCAAGTAGAGAAGGCATAATTCCTCTTATACCTGGATACATCAGTCTTTCCGTTCTCAAACACAAAAGCAGTCATATATCAAGCTAGTTAATGTTACCTATATATTGCATTAAAACAGGGCTGCTTTTTAACTTAAACACACTCCAGAAAAAGTGTATTTTGGTGAATGTTACCTCACTTTGATGTTTGGCCTTCACAGTACAGAATGAAATAAAGTCAAATAATTTAGTCTTTAAAGTTCTTTTAAGTTCTTTAAATGTAATTCCAACCAAGTTTGACTAACTGAACTCATTGAAAAGTAGATGAATAGTTCCATAAACACTTTTGTGTTTGGATTGGGGGTTTTTAGACAGAAAAAAAGAACACTACTTTTTCCTCTTCTTAGGCTTCCTCAGAGATTTGTGTGTGCTATTAACGACGCTTAAAATAAGAAAAAAAGAAAAGTTTAGGTTTTTCATCAGCAAAGACACTTTTTGATTTAACTATTTACATAATTTAAAGTCTGACTGAGATGTAAAATGTCTCTGGGTACCAATACATAAAACAGAGTGAGAACTTCTCCGCTGTCTCTCAGACACATATGCATGCATGCATGCACAGAATACGTTTGCAGAGCACAGTATCTCCCCATCAGTTAATCTGTCTGAGCACACAGATCTAGTGATCTGAATAGAGAGAACACCTCTGAAAGAGGTGCATGTCTGTCAAAAAGCGTGGAAACATAAACACACCAGTGAAAGAGTGTTGTCTAGGCTTTCACGGTGGTGCAAAAAAGGTCTAAAAGTAGCCACCATAAGACTAATACATCAGCCCTTTTCAAAGAGGGCAAAGTAAGGGTCAGATGTAATTAATAGGAATGGAAAGCTGATATTTAGACTTTCCTGTTACCCCCGTTATGGCTGGGTGAAATGATCGAAGTGCCAGATGTTGGAAGTTAGGACTGGTTTGGTCTGACAATGTCACACTGGGTCATGATCTGCTGTGTTTAGACTGCTGAGTTCAGGATTCACCTTTATTTTTGTGAAGGCTCATTTGCAGAGTTTCTCTCTCTTTTCCTTTTATCAATTCTTTTAAAAGAAATTTTAAAGTTAGAATGAGAAGAGTCATTCTTACCATACAGGCAGATTCATTAACCAGTAGGCTGACAGAAAACTTTTAGCTTTGTCCTCTGACCACTGTTATCCCTTCTCTATAGTCTTTTTAAGATCTGTTTTCCATTCTGTTTCTGATTCGGTGAGTTTTGTGTGCGCGTGTCCTCACAATGACATTTTTCTTGAAGGTTTGGTTTAAGGTTAGGGTACATTTAGATTTAAGATAGTTAAAGTAAGATAAGCCACAGTGGTTACACTCGTAACTGATAACATGAGTTTAGATCTGGGAAACAGATTTAAGTTAGTGTTATGTTATTTGAAAGCTGTAATTGACATGTGTTTAATTTCTTCTGTGAAAATATGAGGCCAAAATCCTTGAATTCTTCCTCTGCTCCCAACATCATCCACTAATTTTGTTTTGCAATGTGGGGATTTCATAAAACTATTATTAAATAAAGACTACTATCACCTGTTTGTGCAAAGCACGAATACCTGCACTGTGGATGTCTTTTATTAGGGTCAGGTTTCTCTTTGCCCGACTCCCCAGAATCAATTTTTACACAGGCCTCGAGTAGATTGCTCCCACAGAGGATAAATGAAACTGGTATTCTGAGTATTTGGCATTCAGTATTCAGCTGCAAGAATAAAATGTCAGTATCTGCAGGCATTTGAATTAATGGTGGAGGATATGGATAAAGAGAATGAGAGTGAGAACAATAGAGTGTGTATCTTTAGAGTGATCTGCCTCGAGTTGGAAGAAGAGGAAGACAGTCTGTGTTTATCATTAAATGAAAATTTGCAATGGAGAAAACAGATGAGCACTTCTTATCTGACTATTCTTGACAGCTGTGATCAGACACGAGAGGTGCATGAGTGTGTTTTTATGTGCATTTGTGCCTGAACGTGTCTTTGCATCTCCTTTTTTGTGTTTTTCAGAAAGAAATGATGACACAATTTGTTTTCACTCCTGGACCAGCCACACAACTACCAATGTGCTCTATGATTTCTCCATGATTTACATTTGACTGAACTGAGCTGGTAATGCTATAAAAAGCCTCTCAACACTGTAATCTCAAGATGAAAACTGTAACACAGAGGTCATTTAATTGATCTATTATTAATTTCCATGAATTCAAAACTTTCTTTTGCTGTTTTGTTGTGCTGTATTACAGCAGACCTGGCATTACACCGTTTCTTTATGATTTAGTGTGACATCACTGGCTCAGTTACTCACTTAATAGCTTTAATATATCAATGTCCCACCTGCTGTTTACTGACCTAGCTGTGACTCCATTTGGCTAAGTAGATCAAACCCATTTAGAATAATAGTTCAACAAGAAATGAGAAAAGACAGAGAGATAAACATCAGAAAGTATGAGGAAGACTGATGAAGTATTAAAAAAACAGTGGAAAATTTCACCTTGGTGGAATTGTTTATAGGACTGTTGATGGTCTAGAGGCTGTCAGGAAAAGGGATCAGAGGGAAAGGCAAGTATCCATACTTTACAAATAATTTGACTACACTTAGACCTATCATGACATGAAAAGAGTCATATGACATACAGTTTAAAGCACAAGTTCAGACGCATATTATTATAGCGTGTTTCAGCTTGTACTTCTTAGGTTTCATTTCTTTTAACAATTCCTTGTTTGCCACAATGACTCATGTCCCAAATGTCTGCCTCCTAACAGTGTAGTATTCTTTTCAAGGTCTCAGATTTTTCATATTACAGGCCACTCATAATCTCACACAACAGATTGCAAAATAATGCATGAGGACGAATGCAAAAGCAATTATAGAAGAATTTACAATGCTCTGACCTCCTTTCAAAACATTTGTTGTTGAAGTTTGAAATGATTATGGTATATAGCTATGAGATATCGCTAAATACATTCACCATCTTCTTTATTAGGTACACCTTGCTGGTACTGGGTCAGAACCCTTTTTGCCTTCAGAACTGCTATAATTCTTCATGTCACAGATTCAATGAAATGCTGAAAACATTCATCGAAACTTTTGGTCCACATTGACATAGCAACATACTGTTACTGCAGATTTGTTGGTTGCACATCCATGATCTGAATCTCCCATTCCATCACATTCCAAAGATCTTCTATCAGACTGAGATCTTGTGACTGTGGAGGTCATTCGATAACAGTGAAGTCACTGTTGTATTCAAGAACAGATCTGAGCTATGTGAAATGGCACATTATTCTGCTGGAAGCATGCATCGTACACTGTGCTGATGAAGTGATAGAAATTTCAGAAACAATAGGCTGTGGTGTTTTCCAGTCTTTAATTATGCAATTTTGATGATCCTGTGGAAATTATAGCCTCATTTTTCTGATCTTACCTAACAGGAGTGGCACCTGGTTTGATCCTCCGTTAGCCCATCTGCTTCAAACATGTCATGCATTCAGAAATGCTCTTCTGCATACTTTGGTTGTAACAACCAGTCATTTGCGTCACTGTTGCCTTCCTATCAGCTCAAAACAGCCTGGCCATTCTCCTCTGTCCTGGTATTTTAGCCCACAAAGCTGTTGGGTAGTGGAAATTCTCTTTTTTGGACCACCACCTGTGAATTTTGGATGTGGTTCTGTTGGAAAATTTGTGTAGATCAGCAGTTTCTAAAATACTCAGACCAGTCCATGTGCCACCAACAACCATACCACATTCAGAGTCACCTAAATCACTAATCACTGATACTTAGTTTGAACATCAGCATTTCATTTTAATCATGTATGCCTAAATGCATTGAGTTGCTTGGGTGACTAGATATTTAAAGCAGTTCATCACGTGCATCATATAAAGCGTATTTAAAGTAATAAGTCAAAGTAATAACAAAAAAAATTAAGTTTGTACTTTTTCTGCAGGACCATTTAGCTCCTTGAACGGTTTAACCTTTGGAAAAGATGAGTGAGCTGTCAGGACTTGGTTTTTAGAGCAAAAGAGAGGGGTTCAGTTTACATCTTTAAAAAAAAAAAAAATGCATAACTGCACTTTCAAAAAACTGTGTAATAAATGCAGATTCAGCAAACACATGTAAGAGCTAACTTTGAGGAAATGGAAAATTAATAATATCTACAGTTGTTTAAGTAATTTTGGTCTTTTGCTCATTCGTTCTCATTTTCCATGAAGTATGCTGTCAGAACTGCTCATCAATAACCGCTATACAGCAACAGCACATCTTACAGAGCACTTCTTTCCTGGTATAACCAAACTCTGAGAGTCAGAGAAGCTACAGTAATCTATAGCCATATTATTTGTCATCTGAGGCCTTAGCTGCAACAGAAAGTAGTTCATAAAAACCTACTATGTAGTTCACACATAGTGTCAACTTTTATCATAAACCACTTCCTGAGATTAAATATAATCAAACAAACATTGGCGTTTGACTCACTCTAAGACAGTATAGTTTCAGTAGTAGATGATCAGAAGGTAGAATGGCCTGATTCAGTCGTCTTCATTTTCTATTTAACTGGACAATCACAGGACCTGTAGACCTTCACCTCTGAAACTTGAATGTCATGGCACCTCATTAATTGTTCCACAGTGATTCCTTTGCTCCTCGCTCACACTCATGGGCAGTCAGAAAGGCACAGAGATTTCCCTGAGAATACACAGCTTATGACAAAGTACCTCCTTCCATGACCTACTTTTTGAAAATGTAAGTCATATAATTTCCAGAACTGAACTGAAATTTAGGAACACATGGAGAGACGAGCAGTGTCTGAGGTTTGGACCCATTTTGCTCCCCCACATGATGAGTGCAATGTGGTAAAATACATATCTGCAACACCTCCCTGTTTCACCAGCAGCATTTTTTTTTCTCTTGTGATGAACATATGAACAAATCATTTGAAAGTGCTGAAAGGGTATGTGAAAAGACATATTTACAATAAAGTGCACATATTTGTTGTATGAAGTATAAAGTATAAAGGATTAAAATTATTGTGTTACAATTAAAATCAAAGCATGTTTACAGCAAGCAAAGGGTTACAACCACCCCTGGAAACCCCGGTTTCATTTGTGGTGCTTAGTTTGGGCAAAGGGGGTTGGATACATAGTCAAAGTATCCACTGAAACACTAAGGTCATACTTAATTTCATGAGTTTCTTTATAGTGAATGCAAATAATACTTGTGGTTACGAAAAGATATCCAGTCCTATAGAAGTCTGTGGGAAATTGGCCCTCTGCCTTGACCTCCAAATGCTTTCTTGATAAAAAACAAAACAGCAACAGTGGAGAGTCACCTCTATTCTCCTCATAACAGGACTTCACAAACCAATGGGTGACAACATGGTGGCTACATCCATCTTTTTATCTTGTCCATGCTCAGGAACAGATTAAAGTACAGGCTACATACAGTAAAATGAAAAAAAAAAAAGTTTTCACAGGACTCAGAAAAAATGTACTGCTTCCAAAGGAATTTAGAGGGTAAACAGCATCCAGGTGCTGCTAATCAAATGCACTTGATGAACTGATTATCAACAAATCTGACCACTTTTGGTAGTTTGTTAGTCTGGATCATTCAGGCATGTGTTAACACAATGCCATGATCTTGCTCTGAGTGGGATGACCTCGGGACTGAACATGTACGGCTTGTTTGGAAAGAGCACCAGGAGAAAGCCTTGCCCCTCTAAAAAGAACATAGCAACATGACTTGAGTTTGCACAGTTGCATCTGTATAATCCACAAGACTTCTAGAGCAGTGAGCCTTGGAGAGACAAGACCACAGTAGAGATGTTTGGCCATACTACAAAGTAGTACATCTGCAAAACCCAAACACAACATATCAGCTCACACACCCCATATCAACTGTCAAGCACAGTGGATGACAAATTATGATTTAGGCTTGTTTTGCAGCAACCCTAGTCACACTGAGTTGACCATGAACTTTGGTGTGGAAAGTGGACAGAAATGCAGATTTTCAGACAGAGTGGCATAAAAGAAAACTGACCTTTATTTGGCAAATGGGCAAAAACAAAGTTCATAAAGAAAGCAAGCTGATAGGCAGACAGCAAACAGTGTCATTCAACTTAAATCTAAGGCAAACTGAGGGCTTAAATACCCACAAGAGGTAATTAGGGAGAGGGAACAAGGAACAGGTGTACTGAGTCAAACTAAAGAGACAGATGGGAAGTAAAACCAAATACAAGGCACAAGGAAACATGAGTATCAAACTAAAACAGAGAGTAACATAGCAAAAGAATACCTAACACAGAGATGAAGGGTTGACAAGATACAAAGAACATGAGGGAAGTGGAAACTATAGCCAAAATTCCAGCGACTAAACTGAGAGTATAGCCAAGGAGATCTATTATTTAAAAAAATAGCAAAACCCACCATATGAAGAATATACAAACTCCACTAAGGACATGGCAAAACCAGGAACCAAGAACTGGAAAAATTCTGGTGGTAAGACAAAAAGTAAACAATAACTGTAAGCAGCTATGAAGCCATCCACAGCAGTTAAATACAAAGGAAAGCACAAAGGAGAAAAACTAAGCAGAAAACAGACTAAAATTATGTTTTTTATCATATAATAAGTTCAGTAAAGTCAACATAATTAAGCGAAAATGGAACTTAGGAGTCCAAAAACACAAAATGCTGGATCCAAGGCCCAAGACAATGACAGAAGCCCTCTGTACACCAAATTGTTTTAGAGCCAAATGTGCTGCCATCTGTCTGACAGCTAAAGCTTGGATGAAAATGGGTCAGGCAACCAGACAATGATTCAGAGAACAGCAACAAATCTACAACAAAATAGCTCGAAAAAAAGAAAAGGTGTTGCAATGATCAATGATTGAAATGCTGTGGTGGAACTCTAAGACAGCTGTGCATAGACAAATGCCCGCATGCCTCAAATAACATGATGAATCAGTAGACTGAAAAAGTCATACAGAAAACAGCTATGAGTTCTTGCTGCTGAAGCTGGTTCCATGAGCTTCTAAATCATGGGGTGTACTTAGTTTTTCTCATGATTGCAGAGATTCCTGTAAAAAAACTTTTTTCCCCACATGAGTAATGCTATATGTCATAGAGAGTCTACAATTCTATAGAAAAACATACTTTTTTCTACATAAGCTCTATAGCTTCCCAGTATCAACAATAATGGGAGTCTATAGGGGCGATACTGGTCACTTCTCTTGGTTGTTGTTGAAATCCTTGATGTTGAAAGAGTTATTTACACTCTCGAGCCAATTAATACATTTTTTGTCTGAGGCATGTGAAGTGGTTTCTGTGCATGTGTAAGATGATAAAATCATAACTGTACAAGCTTGCTGTGCAACATGTTGCTATAGTTACAAACCAAATGCGTTGAGAGTTCAAAACATAGCAAAATTGTGGTGAATTACAACCAATGGAGAGAAGAGACGCGTGTTAGCAACAGTGAAGTAACTCTTGCGACTTCCCTCCTCAATGAGACTCCAATGATTACTTAAGATGCATATCTTTGCAGTTATATATGGGTCTTGTTTCGACATCACCACACAAAGATGTAGGTGATAGAAAGTTAGTGAGTTGAAAGGTGCCTTGTAGAAATATTTCAGTTTGAAAAGAATCTGGCGCATTTTATGAAGCAAAAATAGATATAAAATCAACCAAATCAGAAATAAGTTACCACCGGAACGGTCTGTTTTCTGATGATTGAAGAAAACTTCAAAAACTACATTTTGAGTAAAATTTCAATGGCCATATCCATCTATCCATCCGTCTTCCTCAGTTATCCAATTTAGGGTTGCACAGCTGCCATAGAGTGAGGGGCAGGTTACACCCTGGACAGGTCACCAGTCTGTCATAGGGTTAACACAGAGAGACAATCATTCACACTCACATTCACATCTATGAGCAATTTAGAATCAACAGTTAACCTAACATCACTAACAGCATGTCTTTGGACTGTGGGAGGAAGCTGGAGTACCCAAAGAGACCCCACACAGACCCAAGCAAAGAAAGTCCCAAGCCAGACGGTGGAGTCAAAGAGAGGCAACAATACTAATCACGTAAGAAAGAAGTCCCAATACTTTAAATATTTTGAATGTACACAAGCATTTGACCAACTACGATAAATCTAAAGCTGTGTGAATGAATAAAGCTGAAAATTTACAACTGAAATGAACAAAACTACTTTGAGCCCAACAAGTGTCCCCAAACCTTTGGTGGAAACGACTCTGCCGGTTGCCTGGTGTATCACTTGACCAGAAAGGTTTGAGAAAAGATTATAAAATTTAGTGTGGACGGAGTCAAATTTGACACAAAAGCAATGATTGTAAATGTATCCCCATTTGTGCAAACATTACATGACTCTCCCTGAAGATGCTACAAAAACAGTGAACATGCAGAGCTTCACACCATGAAACCTTTGTCTCTAAATGCTCACTTTCAAATGCTCACTTTCCCAGATGGAGGGTCCCCCTTTACAAATCGATCCTTCCAACGTAAGCCCTGTGTGCTCTCATACTCTGTGAGACAGCTCGCTTGGAGGGAATGTTTGAACCGAGTGCTGTGATGTGGCTGAAAGCCACGGGCCAACACAGATTACATCTTTCCTTTCATGGTCTATCAAATGGCCTTTTATAGAGCCAAGCTTTCTTTTCTTAAAACCTAAAATTCATTGTAAAAAGCTTATGCATAAGATTGATGGTTATGTCTAGTTTGATGTTGTTTAGTAATCTTTTATATGTCCTCTGACCATTACACCATCATCTCTGATGGAAAACTGGGGAACATTTTAGATATATTGCTGTTGGAATGACATAGAGGCCAGTTTTACTGTGAATAGCTTCTGTTAATCTCCTGTGTAAGTACAGAGCAGAATATGTTTCACAAACCTTTCTTACTAAATGAACTGTTTTATCATCTGTTCTATAAAACAAAGCACCCACGTACAAATTCGATTTTTGTTTACTTTATTAGAAAGTCATTATCCAATCTCTGATCTATATTGTTCCAGGCTGTAATATTCCTTCATAAAACATCCTCTCTATTTTCGAGGGCAATGGAGAACAGCATGTTCCTGCAGGAGTGCTGTTATGGGACATTTGCACATTTGTGAGGCTTGAAGTATCCTAGGGAGGAAAGTTATAGTCAGTCCTGCTGATTGCAACAGACAGTAACAGACATAGCCTAAACAGCACATGTGCATGGGCCACTTTTGAATACAATGTTCCAGAAGCAGTTTCTTTGTTTTTCTTTTCCTTTCTTTTCCTTTTCCTTTGTCCTAACTCTGACCCACATCTGTTTGTGACATATCTAAATGAGGTTTGTACTGTCTTTATAATATCCTACCTCTGGTAAAACTCCAGGAATTTATGTGGACTGGCTCCATGTCATCTGCACTCAAAGGTAAAAAGAGCCGAGGGTAAATTGGCAAATAGCCTCATGGTACCATGAGAAATTATATACCATGACAAATTACAGGTTGTTGGCATGGTACTGTAGAAGCAAAGTTATTAAATATGCTGGCCTCTGTGAGCCTTGGGACTAGAATTTAATAATATATTGCCTGATGTTTTTCAGAGGGTCCAGTGACGTAGACATCTGTTGACTGAAAAAAAGGTGATTTGCTTTCTGTCCTTTTGTGCCAGAAAGTCTACTTATAATTGTGACTTTGGCTTTATAATTGTAGCTTATGCTTCTATAAAAGCAGTATAAATGGGTTTGTGAAGGTCTTGTTTTATTTACAGTCTGTTTCTGTTTTGTGGAATGTTCTGCATGAGTCAAAAGAATGAATAAGAAAGTTAAAGTGTGCGTGTATTTTAAATTTTTGATTGTAATTGTTTTTGAAAAGGTATGCAAAAACAAACAAACAAACAAATAAATAAAATTTATGCTTGAAGATTATTAGATATATTTGAGTTCAGAATTCAGATCACTAAATCTAGAATAACATGAAAGTGTGTTCACGCATTTGCATATGACTGCAAGAAGTGACAAAAACAACATTCACACCTAAGTGCAATTTCGAATCAACAATTAACCTATCCCCACTAACTGCATGTCTTGGACTGTGGGAGAAAGAGTACCCGAAGAGAACCCGCGCAAACATGGGAGAACATACAATCTCCACACAGAGTTTGCATGATCACCCCATTAACATTGGAGAATGAATGATAATAATTAATGTTTACCTATGGGATCTGGGACTCTTCACCATTTGACCTTAGAGCTGAAGAAGCTTCTCGGATGAGAGGTGAAACATCTTCCTGCAACTTAAAGAAGTCTAAGTCTAAGCTCCTTAGACTTAGGACCTGGATGAATAAGAACCTTCATAGACACAATGTTTACCCATCTTTTAATCAATTGGTTGAAGATTGATTTTATCCAATATATATTGGGTACTGTGCAAAAGTTTAATACGCCTGATGATTAGGCTTTCAGCCCATTAATTAAGGTGAAATTTATGTCAGTAGAGTCCTCATAATCTCAGATTCCAGGTTGCTAATCGTAGTATCATTGATTTATGTGCATTTTCCATATTCTGGTACACAGCCACCAACTGATTAAATTCTGCACTGGTTAAAACTATACAAAGTATAGCTGATTTTATTTTCTTCAATCAGCACAATATGTCAACACAATTCAACATAAACCATATGGTGCACTGTAAAATCATCATCACAGAGGCACCCCCATGACAACTACATGTCTACATTTTCAGATGGTGAACTCCTGCCTCCCCTCTTCAGACACTACCTCCTCTGACAGTCTGTGTGCTAAGCTGGGAGCCTTGAAGAACAAGATGTATTGTGTCTGGATATAATCAGGACTGAGGACATGAAGGAAGGAATGTAGCACAGTCTGATCTCTCCTGCAGACACGTAAGGATGGGAAGGTGGGGGGTAGGGGGCACAGATTTTACAGAGAGTGACTCAGCATCTCAAAGTCATGCTCTTGTTATCTCATGAGTGCAATTAAATGATGTCTTTCCTCTACAAAGGGGTTGGAGAAAACATTGTAAGACTTAAGATCTTTGGAGGCACACTTTATGAAGTAATGCCATTTGGAAATCGGTTTGACGCGCTCTCTCTCTCTCTCTCTCATATTGTCTGACTGTTATTTAAGATCTGTGCTCTATGATAGCCTTTCTGGTTATAGTTATCTCTTGAAAATAAAAACTATGTTTTCTTTATACAAAAAACAGCTTTTTCCTTTTCTGCACCAATTGTATCACTGGCATGACAAATACTTCCTACCTTAAAAGATGAGTAATTCAGATAAAGCTTTCAGTTTGTATCTATCCAGTGCACATCCTTTGTGTGTGTGTTTGTGTGTGTGTGTGTGTGGCGGTGGTGGGGGGGGGGGGGGGGGGGGGGGGGGCCCTGGTGG
>VUQG01014558.1:0-26417 GCA_015106755.1 Etia nguti | reverse complement strand
GGGGGGGGGGGGTAACAGAAAGGGCCTGTTCATTGTCCTGTTTTTTGTAAGTTTCCACAATTCTGACCAAAATTTGGTCTAATGACTTAACTCGCCTTTCACCCATTTTCCTTTCCTCATGCAGCTTTATGTTTGGGTAAAACCAAATGATGCCTTTAGTCTGCATCAGCTGCCGCCAGCAGTTTAATATTGTAAATCTGTAATGGTGTGAGCAGCCATCTCGTGTCATTAAATCTGATTATTGCTCTGCATGGTCATACAACAGCCAAAGAATGAGACTATTTTACTAATCCAGGTGCAGCAAAAAACACTTTTCCCTGACTATGATCCTGTTTTTCAAGACCCTGATGCACCTATAATGACTGTTAAACAAATCAAAGACCACTCTCATGAACACTATTAAGAACAAGAATGTGGCCTCCACAGTAACCTGAATCAAACATGATCAAACCTTTATGAAATCTGGAGCAGAGTGTGCAGAGCTGCCTTCATCACAACCCTCAAGCTGAAGGTTTCCTTCTTGAAAAGGGATCCAATATCCAACTGCTTTAACGTCAGGATTTGAGTGGCTTCTTTCCAAATACCATTTAGGTTGTTTGATTTTTATTTACTGTTGTTGGACTTAAGACTGTGCTACACCCTGATCAGAGCTCAGCCCTGTCTTTCTTGGGGTTTGAATCATTTTGGGCCTTAAATTTTTACATGAAGTCCAGTTCTAATTCAATCATCAGTCTGAAGAGGTGACATTTTAAAGACTGACTGTTTGTAAATTATGCATATTTTCCTTCTTAAGAAGAGGCAAATGAATGGACAAATAACGCGATATAAAGACTGTAAATATGAAAACTATAAACATAAAATGCTAAAGACTGGACACAGGCTCAACATCCTCTGAATACATTGAGATCATGTGACAGACTTTTTTTTTTTTTTTTAACCAACAGTGACTTTGTACTATTTTGTTGTCACCTGCCTGTTGTCAATCAAGCCACGACTTCAACTGCATGCACCCCAGCTCAAATGTAGTCTGGAAGAAATATCTCCAGACCAAGCCAGCCTGGCTCATTTTCCCATTTCCTTTGTACTACGCTAACTTGCTGGTCATAGATTCATATTTAAATTACACATATGAGAGCAGTATTGACCTTTCATGTAATTAACAGCAAGGAAGCAAAGCAAAGCAAAGCAAAGAGGCAAAAAAAAAAAAAAACTCATTAAAAATGGGACAGCAAAGGATGAAATGCAGGTTTGTGAGTCAGAGACTGAAACTTGGCTGAAGCGCCAGCTGTGGTTTCAGTTGCCTGTCCACTAACTATCAGAGCTGAGTCTGGATTTGCATTTGAATAGTTGCACAGTTATAGGGGACATCACAAACAAAAAAGCTATACTGTAAATTTCATGAGGTTTTTTTTTTAATAGGAAATGACACTGTTCTCACTTTAGGGACACTTGAATGACAAGCTCTATTAAAATAAGGAGCAAAGAAAGCAGGGAGTGCTGTTTTAAGTTTGGGCTAAGCATTTGCTTAGCTAATGAAAACCATCTTGGCTGGAGAGCTGGTCTTCCATCCATCCTTGGCGGATGAGTTACTAGACTAGGGTGGGTGCTGGGTTGTGGACAAGATGAAGCTAATGATGGATGAGGTTTGGCTCCACTCTGAGTCTAGTATCCCATCTGAGCCAGACTTTCTCCACACCAAATTTTGCCCCAAGCAAATAGTTAAACTGTCCAGTGGTCGAAGTGCTGCAATGAGAAGTCAAAGAAATTTATAGACAGTGGAATGCTCCTGCGATCGTTTTGGCCTGTTTCTCACTGTCTGCAGCTTTGTTTATTAAGCCCATCCAGCCTACTGATTCAGACTTTCCACAATACATCATTTTCATTTCTATAATTGTTATTTTTTTACTCTCCAAAAACTCAAATCACTTGGAGCTTATTTAATTTATTCCCCACATAAGCGCAGCATGTTTTGTCACCTTTCTCCTTACCAAAGCGGAGCTGTTGGTTGTGACGGTCAGTTTGTTAGTGCCACCTGAAACCTGCACACTGCCCACTTCACTGAATGGCTTTTTTTGGCTGAAATCCTCTGCCACCTATTACATAACCTTAGGAATCCAACCTTTTAATAAGTAATTCTTGGAAGCACTGTTGAAAATAAACACCTTTGGTCATTTTCCAATCTAACCCTGCTGTATGAGGTAGAGGCTGCACAACTCAAGTCTACCTGTAATCAGCATGGCAAATTATTTCCAGCTGTGTTTTAATGTTGGTTTTTTTGTTTTTTGTTTTAAGCTGGGTATTTCCAGAGAAATGCTGCTATGATTCACTGTTAAACACTCCCTGAAGTTAAATTAACTTGTAGCTGTGATGCTGTTTTAATTTTTCATGTTCAGTAGTTTTCATGTGGAAGTGATTAATTAGTCATGCTAAGATAAATTGGTCTTCGAGCAGACTGAATAACAGAGTATCATACACTGTGATATCCTACTTCCTCAGTGAGTTGTAGTTTAAACATGGCACACAAATATTGCATTTGTCTAAATTATAGTTTAATTTGCAGAGAAGGGAAAACCAAATGTCTGTGCAAGTGATACTGAGAAAAAAGAATCAAAGAACACTCTCCATCCATTTTATTTCAGACTGTGAAGACTTATGAGAACTATCCCATCTCTTCCCTCACATGCAATATATCCAGCCTATTTACAAAGTTTTTAAAGTTCACAGTTAGAAAGTTGTACTTATAATGATAATAATGGTAATAATCCTTTTTTTTTTTTTTTAAATAAATGCTACCTTTGCCATATAATATTGCCACCTTGTTGTTTTAAATGTTCCTGCAAACAGCACTGGAAAAGAAATGGCTGTTGCCAATGGCAGAGTAAGGTGGGGATTATACTCAGTCACGCTCATGAACACAGACATCTGCAGAAACAATGGATGAGCGCTTAGGACTGTTATAGTTCTTTAAAGGTCTTCCTGAGGAGCACATGAAAAGGTGGTGCACTGTAGTGAAGTGTCTGGATGATTCTATTCTGTCACAAAAAAACAGAGATGTCATTTAGAGCTATAATACACTTTTAAAAATAAAGTGGCAATGAAAAAGGAAATTAATGCATTAAGAAGCACAAAAAATCTGCAGTTCTGTGAACAGCCAATAAAGGCTGGTTCCAAAGGCAGGCAAAAAACCAGCAGGCAGTATAAAAGATTCGGCTGTGTTGCACAGAAAAACAAAAAGCATTGGTTAAGCAGAGGTAAATAACATTGCCCTAACATCTTGCAGATATGCAAGCAATTGTGTAGAGAGAGGTAGAAGTAGGCAAAGTGTAGAAGTTACCACCACCGACACAGTGCAATTATGCTCGGTTGGCAATACGTAGTGCGTATATAGCACTCTGCTGCATGGAGCGCGATTTACTGATTTACTGACTACGTTCCTCTGTAATGCTGACGTCTCGGTGACGGAGCTTGGTCGGAAAAAAAACAAAAAAACAGATGTAGTGAGGAGCGGAGGGTCTGACTGTGAAAGTGCTTGCGTACTGGCTAATGTATTGTCAATCGTCAGTCAAACAATAAGTCTCTAGCCAGTGAGCATTCCCTGGATAATACTCCTTTTTGAAAATAATTGAACCGGATTTATAAAATAAACAGAATTTTTTTTGTATTCACTATGACTAAAAATGACTGATTAAACCCATAAACGCACCAGGAAAGTGTTTACAGGTCAATAGCGAAAGCCATTTTTCCACAGTCTTCTGTAGGACCTAAAGACTTTTCCAACCACAACTATCGCCATCTGGTGGCCTCCAGATATAATGCAGGCTTTTAAGGCACACTGACTTCATTTCCTTAATCAAAAAGCTATGTCCATCTTTTATCATGGCTATGGTAAAAGCCTACAGGATCCTATGTTAAAGTGTGCAATTTACAGCTTTCACAAACACAGACACAAAAAGAATTTGTTCTTAGTGGCTCATTTCCCACTTTATAATAATTATACAGGTGTTTCATTTTTGTTTATATATACATAATTTAGTAATTTAAACTTTATTAAGGTTTGAAATGTCTCTACTTTGAGTGACAGGTGTGTTCTAATAGCAGCAGCAGCAGTTGCTGGTGGCAATTGCTCTTTCTAATATTCAGTGTAAATATTTCTGAGATATTTTTTATTTACACTGCAGATACACAGTTGGTCCAGGCATATTGAAAGGTACAGATTTTACAATAATCTAGAGGAAAACTCAGCAATTTCTTAGGAGCAATCAGGCAGAAGGTTTACTTGACAAGGAATCTCAAACTTTATCTTTCAGTACAACTGCACACAAAATCTAACCAGTGATGTGACTCCGCCATAGGAACGCTGACAGTTGTTCATAAATGGCAGCTGGTAATATTTTAAAATATTAAACCGCAAGGAGAATGAGGCGAATCGTGACTTCAGGCACATTCCATATGCAGTTTAGCTCAAATTTCTTTGCATTGGCTCTCCCTTTCTTTGCATCTACGTTTGCAGAACACCAACTCTTGACAAGATGCAGTTCCATTAGTTTTTCCTCTCCGTGACACATTTTCACAGTATTGCTATTCTGCTCTTCACTCGTGTTGCGCACTTCATGAGTCAGTTTCGCAAAATCACGATTCAGAACAAGTGGCCTCTGTTTTACATCACTCCAGTCTAGACTACATTACTTAAAGGCAAAACTGCCACCTGCATAATTACTGGCTCAATAAAGTGATTGGGACAATTTGAATAATAGTTAAAGAAATGCAGGTTATCATTTAATGTGTGCGTTTTTGCTTTTTGCACATTGCCATTGCCATTTCAATAAATTTGTAGATCACAGAAACCTCAAATTTGGTACTACTCTAAAGGTGAGCTTTGTACATAGTGTTAATCATGAGCCCTTGATCTTCGATCAAAGACAGATGGCTGATGTGGACTCACACGATGGTTGTCAGTGTGGTTAAACTGACAGGCCAAACTTGTTCTATATGTTTTTTTTAATGTCTTTATGTGGTTAAATTGTGTATGTTCTTTATCTGCTGACGCAATTTAAGATCACAGAAATGACATAACAGTTAACAAAATTTCTATGCTAAGATAATTGCACTGTGGAAAAAGTTAACCTGAAAATAATCAGCAGAAATACCTGTCTGGAGCACAGTATGGAATGTGCAGTGAAGGAACAATAACCTGCTTTGTACCAAATAACAGAAATGATTTCGAACTATTTGCACAGTACATAAAAACTAATGTTCCACATTTAGCACACTCCTTTGGAAGATGTCCAATATTTGAGAGGCTATATTTAAGTTTTCCAATAAACTCAATGGGCCACCAAGAAAGCTTCCATAATGGGAATGTTTGTTTGTTTTTTCTTTGTATGTGCATTATTTGAATATAAAAGACTAAAAAAGAGTGTCCTGATGTTACAGACTGTAATCAAAGAACATTAAGGTTCTGATCTCCGCCCATTCATAATGCAACAGATGCATTTGTGATGGAATTTCTGCATCTGCATTTTAAACTCCAATAGCTGCTGCTGCTGTTATTTTTAGAGCATCTGCAGTTCCAACGGATAGCCTGCACACCTTTAGCAGATTTCGAGTAGCGTAGGCTAACTGTTCTGCTCATTCATCATTTAGGCAACAGTCATATTCATATGTAGCTCTGTGTTTGTGCGCTGTGCTGTCTCCTTTTTTTCTTTTTTTTTTTGACGGGTCCCGCGGTTTGCTGGCAGGCTGCAGCAGGGAAGGTAGCAGCTCAATCCGATCGGATGAGCGTCGTACCAGTCGGCCTAGTGGTTAATATGGAATATTTGCACAGAGCGATCTGCCAAATCCATTTGCACCGGCGGAAAAAGGGAGGCCTGTAGTAGTGCAAAATAGAAAAACAGGTCATTTCGCCGTTCTTTATGGCTTCTGGCTCCGGAGATGAAGAGGGAAACACGGGGGGCGTTTCATGGAGACTCATAGGCCCGGCCTCGGAGCTTTCCAAGAAGCGCTGCCGTCTAATGCACTCCTCTCTCGGCTATGATTCCGATGTCTGCCTCTTCTATGTGAAGGGGGAGTTTTTTGCAATGGATGCTCGCTGTTCACACTCCGGTAAAAAAAGCAAAAAAACAAAACAAAAACAAAAACACATTCATACCCGCTTAGATGTATGTTTAGCAGGACCTTTAAAAAGCGAGAGTAGGGCGCAGTCATAAGTATAACATGCAAACGCTTCACGTCGCGTTTTTATATGCAGCCTATTGAAAATGGCTCTTTGGGTGAATAACTTTAAAAAGAAGAGAAGGCTGAGAGGGGAAATAGCATCATGCCCCCTGCTGTCTTAAGCTTTAGTGTTATGAAAGCATCGGATTTTTCTAGAATAAAGATAGTAGCAGGGATTGTTATGAGAACAAACGGTTATTAACAGTTTTCCGTGTGGAAATCCAGGCGGTCCCCTGTGTGAGGGGGACATTGAGGAGGCTGACGGAGTCCTGCAGGTCTTCTGTCCCTGGCATGATTATAACTTTGATCTCAGGACTGGGAGGTCAGGGACATCCCTACAGGTCAGTGATAAAGTGTGCCCTGATAATGCTCCTTTAGTTTTACACCAAAACCGCTTTTTATACGTTGATCAATCACTTTATTTAACTTGCATGCAGGAGCAGTAAATTTAGGCACCTAAATGTACATCAGGTTTTTTACATTTACTAAAAGCTGATAATAAGACCTGATGTAAGCATTCACATCAATTATCCTTTCATCTTAGACAGATGGCATGTTATTGATAGACAGGACATAAAAATCAAAGCTCGTCAGATGGAGTTAAGGTGATGTTCAGCTTGAGAGCTTCTGTTTTGTTTTGTTCCGATGAAAAAATCAAGTTTGACATTTTATCCTCTTTTGTATTCATCATTTTCCACATATGATTTAAATATACATCACTTTATGTCACTGATGTCAAATGTTAGACCTTAAACAAAACAACATCAAACAGTGTGTTGTGACAGGCAGGTTTTTTTTGACTTGGAAGATTGCTCCTAAAGTAGCTTAGCGAGTTGTGTTTCTTCTAACTTCTGTTTCTTTTTTTTCTCTTTTTTACAGCAACAAGTGTATGAAGTCAAGCTGGAGGATGGAAATGTTTATGTGAAGCACAGAAGTCGTCTGTCCTTACAGCCTTTTCCTCCAGATCGGAAAAGCTGATCTACCTCAGAGCAGGTGTTTCGTCCTCCTGTCCATTTGTTAGACTTGTGCAATGAACCCACTGTAGTTTGTTTTGAGACTTGTTCCACAAACCCAAGCTGTCCAAAAACATTCCTAACATTCCAGTTTTGTTTCTCTTGGATTGTTGTATTCTCAGGACCAAATCCAGGAGAGTTTCTTGCGTTTTTCTTGCTGCTGGCATTCGAGATGGAGAACCATGCACAGGCACTTAACCTGCAGAATCAGCAAGTTATTGTTGATTTTTGATAACACAATAGATGCAAGATAAAGGTAGTGGATTTATGTAATTTCATGTATTTTTTTTTCTCTTCCTTAAAAAGATAATATCATGATTTTTAGTGGAAATATTGCAGAGTAAATTTGATGTGCACTTAAGTTTTTTGCCTTCAAATTTGAACCATTTGCACTTTCCATTTCATTGTTGATCAAAACCCAGTAATTGCAGTGGATCTCACCATTTTTCATCTCAGTTCTCAAGCTCTCAGCCTCTCCGCCTTGTTGCACTGATATGCACTAGCAAGCAAAAATAAATCTGTTTGAAGAAACTGAAAATCCTTCCAAATGCTGTTTATAATTCAAATATAAATTACCAAAACTCCAAACAAATTTTTTCCCTGTTTACACTCCACTTGTAATCCGAGTTCTGTTGACCAATCGCATTTGAGCAGGCTTCGGTTACACGCAAATAAAAAATCCATGTGGGGAGCAAAAACAGGAACGCATTCGCCAAACTGCAATCTTGAAACTATCAGTTGTCATCTGATGATAGTTTAATTTTATATTTACTTTGTTAACTTTATCTTCAGGAACAGAAAAGAAAGGCTTGACCTGGATATCCACTGGCTGTACTGCAAGTCTTGAAAAAAAGGTTATTGCACCAAGATGCTAAGTCAGCAGACTGGCAGTTTGGTTTTCTGATCACAGAGGCAATAGGAGTCATTACAGTATCCAAAATGTGAGTTTTTAATGCAATAAAAATTGATAAAATAAAGAGTAAAAATGAGTAAAAACTGAACACCATCGTCTTGATTTCTTGAAAAGAATCATCATATTATGTATGTTAGTGTATTCGAATAACCAGTACAGGTCTCCCTTTGTAAAGCCCACATTTTGCATCTAAGTGTCACTTTTTTTCATGGTTTACTATATTTCCTATTATTCCAGACTTGAGAGGCACACTCGTTTAGTTGTGCCCTTGAAGCAATGTCACATAGGAAGAAACTCTGTTCCAGGATTTATTTGCGAAAACATTTTTTTTTTTAACCCAATTAGAGTTTAAGCAAATAGAAAACACATCAAGGACACTGTGGTTACAGTTGGTGGCAATTCCACCGCTAACATGTCTCCATCAGCATTTCTCTTCATTCCTGTCTTCTGCACAGACAGGTTTGTCTGTTACTGACGCAGTGGGATTTACGAGGAACGGTTAGTAAGGCGCCGGAGGAAGGTTCACGACCTGAAATGCACCACTGACTTAAGAAAAATGTGTTTTCCTAGCTGTGTGTGTGTGTGTGTGTGTGTGTGTGTGTGTGTGTGTGTGTGTGTGTGTGTGTGTGTGTGTGTGTGTGTGTTCTTTGCCATTACCTAGCCATCCATACATTTGGTGTACTTTAAACTTGGGAGGTGCATCACTGGGGACCCAATTAAAAGGCACTGCTGAATTTGAGGTATTTCATATAAGGGCCTCATTATATGTCTGTGTGGGTTCTCAGTCATCCAGGTCACTGTAGATGAAAGCCACTGGACTTATTTTAGATTAGGTTAGTTTTAAAGTTGGAGAGCAGAGAGTAGAAAGCAGATGGAGAGTTCCTGATATTTGATGTAGGTGTGAATGTTTTGTGTCTTACACGTGACCCTTTACTACTCACGCTGAGTCAAAGACTATTAAGACAGACTAGGGGTTTATGCTGCGTTCCAAATATCTATGATAACTCTGATATCACATCAGAGTTAGCCTGATCTAGAAAAAGTGAGGAAAAACAGGATTTGTCTTGGTTCTAAGCGAGGTAGAGCCATTCAGGCATCACAGTCAAAATGGAGCTATCCCTGTTTTGTTTTTTTTCATTGCTCTGTCTATGACTTATTTAATGAGTCACACAACAGTACAGAGGCAGTACAGATTAGAGGTTTGCAGTGTTAGTAGTGGTTACGTTCAGTGCTGCCATCGTGGATTGCTAACTCTGGCTTTTATAGTCCCTATAAACAGGACTGACTCACAACCATAGTGTCTGCCTGCATCAGTAACACTGCACTAGTACATGACACGGAGCCAGAAAGTCCACAGAGGCAACAATTATTCAGTAATATCTGCGCAGTAAGCAATCAATATTGCTATTATCTTTTCCTTCAATACAAATCTACTTGACCATTAAAACATATCATCAGGCAGATGTGAGGCACCTATGTTTATCTTGCAGAAGTAACTATATCTTATCTTATTTACTCTGTTTCTAATGCCACGGGCTTATGCACTGTCACTGGTAAATTACCGAAGGAGGCTTGCTGAGATAAGAGTGCACCCAACAAGAATAATGATGCTGCTCCAGCTAGCAAAGACGGCCTTCTCCAATTATTTTGAACCTAATAATAACAATAGTAATAATAAGGCTGTGCATTAAAAAAAAATCCAGACATAATAGTACACAGAAAATGCTTCTAATGCCCTCTGGCATTGGGTGCACAGACAAAAATCATTAGTAGGATGTGTTTCTTATTTAATTTTTAAAGTTTCAATGATGTGCATATGGTCAAAACATTATGGTTTTCTGATACAGTACTTCATTTTTTAAATTTCATTTCACTTTATGTGCTTGATGAATGCGAGGCCGGCATTAGGAGCATGCACACTTGTGATTGTTGTACATTTTCACCGTCGTGCGAAAAGTGAGTCAACGCAATTGGGAAATGACTGTGACTGCCAGGCACAACCACTAATCAGTGCAAGGCGGTCCTACTTGCAGATGAGAAGTGGGCTGTTTGTGGTTCCAGAGCAATGCGATTGGCTACTTCTCTTTTATTCCCTCTCTCTCTGCCGGTTAATACCTGATTATGCGTGACTGCGTGGGCGAATTTACAGTTTGCTGAAACCACATCCAAAAAAAAAAAAGTTGCTCAGCAGAATAACAAATCAAAAACATGGATCAGCAGTGCATCTTTGAGGCAGAAGCTCAAAAAAAACAAAAAAAAAACAGTATGAGTGTGTGCTTTTCTCTCTCTCTCTCTCTGATTCAGCATATGTCTCCAGGTTGGCTGACAGATTATGTGAGATATTTATGATGAAGCGTACTTTTTTCCCTCTGAGATGACTGTGTCTTCACATTGTCAGAGACCTTCTGATAAATCCACTCACTCTAGGTCACTGATTGCTAATTACAGTGGCCCCATACAAGAACTGATCCCTTCACATTACAGCAGAGCATGAGTCTTTTCCACTTCTGCTCCAAAACACACACACACACACACACACACATATCTGTCGCTATGGCAACACACACTCACACCTGGATAGTTTCAGTTGTTCAGCAGTTTGGCAAAAACCTTCCAAATGGGAATGGAATAACACACTAATAAGGCAGGAAGGCCATGGAGCCATGGGGCCAACACACACAAATACACAAATTCCTCTGGTCCAAACACCAGAAAAGTGAACTTCTGATTAGATTTGTGGTTCCTATTTTCAGCCTGTTTCCCGATTCCTTCGTCTCAAAGTTATAGGTGTGTAAGAGAAAAAACTGACCCTTGTGGATTTATTTAAAAGAAATGTATAGCCTCTCTTTCTCTTCTCCTATATTTCTCTCCTATGTTGGAATTTTTATTGATCTCTCACCGCACTCTTAGGCGTTGAAGGTGATGGGTCACAAGAACGCTGGGAGATGAGATGGCTTTCACTTTTCGAGGAAATGGAGCTAAAATTACTTGTTTGAACTTAGTACCGAGTACAGTTCTTTTACTGCTCAGCTCTCCTGCTGACTCCACACAGTAATGGCTGAATACAGAGGTCACCCATTTACAAAACATCAAATCTGTTTATCTGCCATAATGGTCTCTCAGGTAGCCTCCTCACCACCTTCACATAAAGCACTTTGTTGCTCTTTGATTTAACCAATGTACACCCTACTGGTTATGCTTAAAAGTGCAGCAAGTCATTTTTTTAAAGGTTATTCAACAGAAAAAAAGAATTTTGTACTCATAAATATGCATTGATTAGTGTATAATTGCATCTTCCAACAAATTAATGCACTCTCATAAACTCAGAATTAATCCATCAAGATGGGTGAGTGAATACTTTGTATGGACATTGCTGTTCCATCTAATCTCTAACACATGAAAGCGTACATAAACATACTTATTTATTCCCTATATTGTCATAATCATCCACAGATTACAAGGTGGCTAAACAACAAGCTAACTGTTATAAGCTAACATTATACCAGCTAATGTCAGACTGGAGTGTCCTAAAAATCACACTTTTCCTCTGATAAACAGTTTGATTACATTGTCACAACGAATGAGAGTTTATTCGCCAAGTGTTCAACAATGTAAGATCTATTTGAGAGAAAGTTTCACTAACAGCAGCTAACAGTGGCAAAAACAGCAGTGCTTTCAAACAGAAAAGCTCAGGACATCCTCAACAACTCCCATCAGTATTACTGTCAATGGACAGAAGTGAGCTTCACTGACTCTCAACACACCAGTGACCGTATCTAGTAGTGCTGTACAATACTGCAAATTTTGATATCGATCTGATACCAAGTAAATACAGCACCAGATCAATCTGCCCACCTCTAGTAACCAGGCTTATGCAGTTGAATTGGGAGGGATAAGAAGACAGAAGTCGGTGGACTGCAGTCTGCAATCTATTGGCATTTATTGGTGATATTTTACAAAGTGTACCTTTATGAGCTCCATGCATATTAAGAATGCAAAGTGTGTGGCAATGATGATTAAGAAGGTTTGCTGGAGGTTTGTCTTTTCATTGCTGAAAAGACTGACTGTTCAGAAAGTACAGCATCAAGCATAATAATGCAAAGTTCACTGGAAGAAAATAAAATGTGGTAGGAAATGGTGAACAAGCAACACCAGTGACCACAGTATTAAGATCATTGCCAGGAGAAGTAAATTTAAGAACTTGGAAGAGCTTCATGAAGAGTTTATTGAGGCTGGTGTTAGTGCATTAAGAGTCACCACACACAGACATTTTCTGTCTTCAGCCAAAAGGATATAGCTGTCCCATTTATAATATCAAGCCTCAATTAAACCAGAGACAATGGTAAAGGCATGTCACCTGATCTAAGGAGAAAAAAGAAACGGATTGTTGCTCAGTGGTCCTTTCAAATGAAGGTAAATTTTGCATTTCTGAAGGAAAACTGGAGAGGCACAGAATACAAGGTGTTTGAAGTCCAGTGTGAAGTTCCCACAGTCTGTGATTCTGGGTGCTACAGCCTCTGCTGGTGTTGTTGTTGGTTAGTCCACTGTGTTTTATTACATCCAAAGTCAAAAAGGTTTTCGAGCACTTCATGCTTCCTTCTGCTGGCAAGCTTTATGGAGATACAAATTTCCTTTACCAGCAGGACTTAGCACCTGACCACGGTGCTAATCCAAGTGAGAATCCATGGTTTAACGTCAAGAGGAAGATGTGAGACGAGCTAAAGATCCAAGACCATTAAAGCAACCTGTGCTTCAATAACACACCAACAGTGCCAGAAGCTTATTATCTACATGCTACGCCACAGTGATGCTGTAATTTGTTGTAAAGGAGCCCCAACCAAGTGCTGAGTGCAAATGAACAAACTTTTTAGAAGTTGCATATTTCTGTACTGCAAATCATCTTTTCATTAGGAATTCTAATAATTTGAAATGCTGCATGGCGGATTTTCATGAGCTGTAAGTCATAATCATCAAAATTAAAACAAAAACAGACTTGAAATATTTCACTTCAAGCAGGATGAATACAAAATACATGAAATATAAATGACCAGAATACAAAAGTTAACCTTTGTTATATTAAATTCCAAAACCTAAACTTTTTCACAATATTACAATTGTTTGAGATCCTCTGGTATAGTCCTTTTATAAAACTAACAAAAACAAGAAGATATGAATGTATGACTTAATAATTTAATCCTAAAATAAAGTTATTATCTACTGTGAGGCGTTAAGTGTAAATTCAGCTGTCCTGAACTGAAGAAGCGCACTGAAGTTTGGTGCATACTGCATTGCTTGCCAGATGGCAGCAGAGGGAACAGGATGGATGGCTGGATGACTCAACTCCCTGACGTCATCAGTGCTTAGTGGATGGTTGATTGCTCGGCGGGTTCTTGGCGGATATATTCACACACTGGAAGAATATCCCAAACTCCTACTGGACTAACTGGACCCACAACCAAAGCAGTTTTATGACTTTTATGGGTTTCTTTACGAACCAGTAGCAACAACTGGTTTAGAGGCTGGTTTTAAAATCTTTAACGTGTACCAGCATCCAAGGTTTACATTCTGATTGGAAGCAATATTGAGACATGTCCATGTGTAATCTAGTCCACTCGGAATGATGAATTTAAATGGCATCTTGTGTCAAAATAAAGGTAAAGCCAAAATATGCCTTTCTTTTTACAGGCAAAATTGTCAAGTCAGGATAGTTGATTCTATTTTTGAAAAACTGGGTCTTCATAAGGGTTTCTATATTTTACACCTATCTATCGGTTTTTAATTAGTATTTAACTGGATTTCTCCTAGAGTGCATTCTGAAAAAAAAGCAGGTAAACAACCTTGATGAGTCATTAGTCTGGCATAAGGCCCACAGACAAACCAACACACTCATTCTTAGTGGTGATTAAATTTTTGACATTCACCTGAGTGCAGGGTTTGGGATATGCATACACTGATTAATGCAAGTACAGTAGAAGTTTCCAATTAAGCTTTCCTGTGTTTTTTCTTCTTCTTTTCATTCTTCAAATGCAGTTTAGTTTCACACATATAGGCTAACCAAATCTGTCTGCATGTGTTTGCATTCTCATGACCTTCCTCATCAGCACAACTGCAACACAATCAACACTTAACACTTAACGAATGCTATTAATATAACGGAGTCAGGCGCAGAAGATTACTACGCAAGCTTTCACACTTTTCATTCAAATGCCATAAGGACTGGATTTATTTGAAGTAATTAGTGGCAATATTCCAACCACACACACAAAAACACACAGATACACGCGCGCACTGTCCTAGAAAAGTAAGTCTTTAAAAGCATTGCATCTGCTCTTCAGTGACATATTAACTCTCTATTTTTCCAGAGTACGGATTTATGAATTACAACCAATAATGCTTTGATCGATGGGGGGGAAAAAATAACGGCCCCATTTTCCAGCCGACAGAAAAGCAGCAGCATATGTCAGTGTCGTGGCACGTTTCATAATTCTCCGGCTCTGAAAATAGGGAGGAGAAAACATTTGTTTTGTGTTGTCTTAGGGGTGTGTGGAGTCACCTGTAGAAAATAAGTCTGGTGGAAGAGGTTTCAATTTATTAAACAGAAATATTGAGCAAACTTTTTATCCATGCTAGATATGCACACACACACACATGATTTATTCGCACATTCCTGTAATAGTGTATCTCCTCCAAGAAGTATTCTTTAATTATAATGTAACAGGATGAGTAAATATGAAAAAATAAGACCTTTTCACACGGAGAAATGTTTTATAAATCCTCTTTACAAAGTATTCACTCACCCATCCAAATCATTGAATTGAGGTGTTCCAATCACTTCCGTGTCCACAGGTGTATAAAATCAAGCACCTAGGCATGCAGACTGCTTCTACAAACATTTGCGAAAGAAAGGGCTCCAGCGTGGTACAGTCATAGGATGAAACCTGTGCAGCGAGTCCAGTCATGAAATTTGATTGCTATTAAATATTCCACCGTCAAATGTTAAACCAAACCATTATAACAAAGTGGAAGTGACTGGGAATGACAGCAATTCAACCATGAAGTGGTTGGCCGTGTAAAATTACAGAGCGGGGTCATACTCCCAACTTTGTGGGAACAGTTTGGGGATGGCCCCTTCCTGTTCCAACATGACTGCACCAGTGCACAAAGCAAAGCCCATAAAGACATGGATGAGCAAGTTTGGTGTGGAAGTACTTGACTGGCCTGCACAGAATCCTGACCTCAACCCGATAGTACACCTCTGGGAAGAATTAGATTGGAGACTGTGATTCAGGCCTTTTGTCCAACATCAGCGTCTGACCTAACAAACGTGCGGTCTCCTAAAATGTGTGGAAAGCCTTCCAAGAAGAATTGAAGCTGTTATAGCTGCAAAGGATGTGCTGATTCCATATTAAACACTATGGATTAAGAAAAAGATCCCACTCAGGTTCATCTGCATGTAAAAGCAGACAAATGAAAACTTTTTTAGTATGCTCCTATGACCTCAGTATCACATGAAACTTTTGTTCCAGTAAATACATAGGTGGGCAGTAGAAACGTTTGCGTGTAGTGGCTGAGATTGTAACCTTCATCCAAGGTTGCGTCTACAAGTTTTGTGGAGTGTTTCATCACATCTTCAACATGAGCTTGAATCTGCAAAGGGTCCACTCGCTGTCGAAGAAGTCACGCCTCGTGCCTGTGTCAAAGACGTCCTGTCCCACTGTGGCCCTAAGGACCGCAGACTCATGACACTGACATCACACATCATGAAGACCCTGGAGAAATTCAACCTGGACCAGCTCCATCTCATGGCCAGGCCAATGATGGACACCCAGCAGTTTGCCTACTATCCCTGACTTGGAGCTGAGGACAACATTCTCTTCAGCACCATCAGACCAGCTTTCCTGGTTAATAAACTGACAGCAATGAAGGTGGCTGTGCCACTAGTGACTTGGATAGTTAATTAGCTGCCTAGCAGACCATACTACATGCGCCTGTAGCACTGTACGTCGGGTCAGTATCATCACAGCCCTGCAAGGTGCCATCCTTCCCTGCACAGAGATCAGCCACCTTCAGGAGTTTTCTGATGACCCAGCTACAGCGTGTAAGGAAGACCAAAACACCTTGATACCCCCACCCCTTCGTTCCACCCATGGGGTCTGTATGAAGATAGCGAATGACTACAAATACAGTGACAATAATCTGCAATTCACTAAAAACACAAATGCCTTCAACAAGAGGCTAAAGCCATCTCTGTTTTCTGTAGCTGCTGAGGTCTTTGAAAATATGCTCAGACACCAGCAGACTCAAAAAAAAAAAAATCTACAAGGCCAATTGCATTGTGGGTGTGGAGCTTGACTCTCTTGAGTCTCTGTCATGTGCTTGAGAGTTACAGCAGTACATTGAGTAATTCATTCCACCACCATGCACCATAAAAAACCACAGGAAATCACTCCTACTTGTGACACCTGGATTATTTTCACTGCCTTTATCTTGCAGATATTGTACATAATATTTGTAGTATTTTTTTGAACATACTGCGGTTTATGTTTTTCTATATTTCAGTATAAATACTTAAGTGCCTGTAAAGAATGTAATTAGGATACTCTGTTTATGACTCTGATTCAAAGCAAAAACAATATTTCTGTTATGACGTCTTGCAATCAGAGGGCCAACTGTCTAATTTTGCTTCACCGGCAGCTGCTTCTCTTGCACTGGTTTTTAGAAAACATGACCACCGTGGCCCCAAGTAAGGAACAGACAGTTAGCCTATTAGCCTGACTGCTCAGTAAGCCACAGTATGCTGGAACACAGCTTCTGATATAGTAGCAAGGGCAGAGACGCCAGTGGAATATGAGGTGGCAGAAGATGAATATGGATGATACTCGAACAGCTGCACACAGTGGAAATGTTATTGGCATGTGCTGCTTAGTGTGCCAAAAAATGCTGTGAATAGAAACCACCATGTGGCTCATTGTGCCAGTTGGAATACTGACTGTGCGCAGGATGGAGATTTTTGTTGTTGTTGTTGTTCTTAACCCTCCTTTTTAGTTAATATGTCTAATAAGACAGCTTCTCTTGACTGAGCCAACTGCGCTTGACTGACATCTCCCTGAACCATATGCTAGTTTGCATATTACCGATCAAAATAGAACAAGTTGTACTTTTTAGTATACTGAGCACCGTGACATCAAGTAATTTTGGTACGATCATGCATCTTCAACCGATGCAGAAGCTTAATTAGCCAGAATAACTGAAAACACTTGAGTGGGTGCGCAGGACCCACACAAGTGTTATTAACGTTGGGAGCTCAACACCGTGCGTACAAGAAGCTGTTTATGAAAACAAATGTTTTTGGGTCACAACTGAAGCCTCATAATTTTGATTACGGCTTAATTTATTTGCTGTCTAATTTCAGCCACTGTCTACTTATTAAAGTTTACTTTTTGTTAATTATTTTATCAGGAACTTGGCCCCTTGCATATCTGTGGTAGATCTAGTTACAGCGTTTGATGAAGTTTTCAAATAAATTTGAGCTCACATCAAAGAGATTCTGTAAATGTTAGAAATTATTTCTTGACACCGAGTGCATGATTACTCCAACAAGTGGCTCTCATTCACTGTCACACACTATCAGAGGTGCTCCTGATCAGTTTTCCACGTTGTAGCTCTTTGATAGTACAGATGTGAAGTGAGAAAGGTGGTTTTCATAAACCGGTGCAGGGCGAACACACGGCTGAATGATGATGAGTCGCAATGTGACGAGGCTGACACGAGTGACTTCAAAGCCACTGGAGGGGAATCTACATTAACTTCCTGACAGCATTTCTGCATACGGCTGGGCTGTGCACGGTGCAGGCGGGGCCGCGCAAGAATTACCACGCACATGGGCAACACACGCTCATACCCACGGAAAGCAAGAAACAGACAAACAAACAGATACACGAGCACACAAACACCCATCAATCTCCTTCCTTTCACTGACGTGTCCCTTCTCTCCACCTTGGCTTTTCCCCGCTCCATTCTTGCTTTCACATACAAACACACAGCCACTCAGGTGAGGTAATTGAATGTGACAGCAAATCCTGAGAGGGTTGTTGGCGGGTTATCAGGTTAACCTGTGAAATATAACCCACCTGACACCAGCGGGTTGGCTCTGACACCTACAGCAGAAATGGTTGAATCATTCCAGCAGATACCGGAGGGTAAACACGGTGGGTTCCTCTTCTTCAGCAGAGGTATTTTGACTTGGCCCGAGTTCACCGTAACCTCCGAGTAATAAAATTAACGCAATCAAGTCCATCTTTGTCATAAAATGCTAAAAATGGAATCCACACTAAGGCCAGCACCCAGACCGGAGTACAGCACCAGGAAAATTACATTTAATCTTTAAACAGAAAAACAGATATCCAGTTAAGACTTCCATAGCCAATAGTTCTGACATTGCATTCTGGCAAAAGCAGGCCCTTCTTTCTCTGCACCAACTGTTTACCTGCATGCAGCCAAAGCCTGCTCAAACATGACTGGTCAACAGAAGTCAGATTAGAAGCAAGATCCAAACAGATGCTAGAAAGCTTTGAGTACCATCAGCCTTGTGGCTTGCCTGGAGATACCTTTTGACACTCTGGCTCTCCATCAAAGGTCCACACTGTGTCACAACAGTTTTATAATCATCATCTCATCAGGAGTGGGAGTGAATTAGGTTACTGGTACGCTCTGCGCCTGTTGCTCTATAACTCTAATTAACAGGTTTTTAGTTGAGTAAGCCCATGTCAAATGCTGCAATCTATTAGAGGACAAAGTTGTATTCTCTCCACTCAAATCTCACAGCACATTATTGGAAGCACATGCGTAGCCTGCTGGAGGTCATTTTTAAGGCTCTGACAGTCTTCTCCTGTTTCTCTTCACAAAAAAGAGCAGATACCAGTCCTGCTGCTGGGTTAATGCCCTTTCACGGCCCTGTCAGCTCTCCTTGTGTAACAACCTATCTCCCAGGATCTCCTCCATGTTCTTGAGCCTGTGCTGGAAGACACAGCAAACCAAAGAGCATGTATTGGATGCGCCATCCTGGAAGAGCTGAACTACCCATGCAACCAGAATGTTCTGCAGGAGGCATTTCATGCTTTCAACAGCAACAAGAACACTATCAAAAATCAAAACTAGAGAAACATCCATCAGCTGGGATCAGGAGAGAACAATGGTCTGCGGCCACCACCTGCAAAGCCTTTCCCTTTTTTAGGGGTTGTGTTATTGTTGCCTCTCCAGTGCATGTGCACATGTTGCTACCTTCACTTGCACCAAATCAGGTTAAATAGATTTATAGTTTCCCATGCTTCCTACCTGGACAGATTGACCTCCTGAAGTTTAAAAGGCTTTGTGTTACACTCTGATGATCCTGTGCTCCCTTTGTTTTCTTGAGCAGTGTATAAAATGACAATTTTTTTCTTGATGCATAAAAGATTTTAATACCAACCTAAGTTCAACAGGTGGATGTTTCTTTATGTTATCCAGAGAAGTAAAAATTCAAAATTCAGCAAATTTATTTCTCCTTTTTTTCCTGTGGTAAAACCTTGAGACTTACGTCATTTATGTATCTTTCCAAGTTTGTTCCCGACATAATCAGACACCCGTGAGTGGGAGCGATTCCAATCAATGATCAAGGCTGCATAATCAACTAGTTGCAGCACAGCACATGTGTCTTGTGGCCACAAAATCAACCAAGATGTGGGAAAACATTAATCAAAATTCAGGAAGGAATTGCAGGTCATGTGCATGGAATAGCATTTAGTGTGAGAAGCGGCCTTGATTTTATTTGCATACACATATTTAGGCCTTGGAGACTGAGGGTTCTGCACAGCATTTATTCTGTTCTGTTACTGCACTCTTCTGAACAGATGTTGCATCGGGAATCTGCTGGAGCTGCTCTCCCACTTTGCTTCTTTAATCTATGGAATGCTTTTAACTTCACCTTTCACATCTAAATGTGATTTTGAGTATGGTTCAATCACAAGTTATTATTAATCTTTGGCTCTCTTCCACAGCGTGTCTTTTGTCCTGTCTTCCTCCCCTTGTTCCTAACCAGACGCGGCAGATGGCTGCTCCTCTCTGAGCCCGGTTCTGCCAGAGGTTTCTTCCTGTTAAAAAGGAGTTTTTCCTTCTCACTGTCGCCATATGCTTGACCATGGCAGTCTTCTGATTGTTGGGGTTTTCTCTGGTTTATTTCTGTAATATTCTAGGGTCTTTTCCTGAAAATAATAAAGCACCTTGAGGTGACTGTACTTGTGATTTGGCACTACACAAATAAAACCAACCAAAGTTTTCTTTACGTGGCTTGCTTCAAAAGTTTCACTTGAATTTTGTCTAAATTTGTAATGCAAAGATTTGAAAATTTGAGGGGATTTGGCCTCACTGTAAAAATGACACAGCTTTAAATACTGCTGTTTTCATTTTAAATTTTATGTGTACTGGGTGATAAACTTGATGTGGTTTTTTTTTTTTCTTTTATTCTCAAACAGAAGAAAAGCAGTTTTCTCCTCTAAGCACACTACTCCAGTCTCATACATATTAAATCCTTTTTATGATGTTCAGTGCACTTCGATAGTAAGCACATTCAGATGTTGCAGCCAATATTGTTCAACGTCAGGGTTTAAATCCCTCTTGTTCCTACGGTACGTCTCCTCCATTGGGGAGAGGATATAGGTAGAAAAGGATTAGGGGTTTTACGCCTGAATTTACAGTGTCAAAAACATAAAGAAATGCTTTGTGAAAGAGGATCTGGTGAAATCTCAATTGTGCTTCTGTAACAGTTTACATGGAGTTGCAGTTGTCCTTAACTGATGCAGGAGTGTGGTGGTGTCTCCTGCCGCAGACAGCCATTGCGAGTCAGAGACCTGCCACCGTGTTATTGACAGCTTGAGATTCAAAAAACACCCATAACCAATCAGTCAGCAATTGTCATTTCAACTGTTAAAATCTATGTGCAAGTCTGCTGCTGTTTAACTGATACCAACAAAAGCTCACGCATGATGAAATGCAGCGCAATCACCAGGGAGGCGGTGCGTTCTTGCTATCAGCCACTTCTTCGACACAATGAAAGCGTTTTAACTCTTAGGGCCACAAACATCAGTCAGTGGTCTTCAGTCGCTCACTGCGACTTTGATCTGCAACGATAAAGGTGACTTTGAGGCTATCTGCACGCAATCATCGCTTGATAACACAACGATGACTGACAGTGTAATGACAGATGACGATCAGGAGAAGGAAAAGATGGAGGGTTGAAAGAGATAACTTTGCTGCTGATGAAAGCGCTACTCATGTGAGGGATAGAAAAGTAAGAAAAAGGGGCAACCCCCATAGCCCTACTTTTCCACCATTCAACCCACGTGCCGGAGTTTTGTATTCACTGTTGGAGCCAAGTTTCCATTCTGCCCCACATTCCCTTTGCCTTTATGTCATGCAGGAGGATAAGTGAGTGTTTGATCGGGATTATATGATCATGCTGATGGTGCTCATTACAAAGACAGTGAATCCTGGACTCAGAGTTCAAGAGAGAAGTGTAAACATGTTCATTAAACCACACTAGGGATAGGGATATTGATCAGTCGCTTAGTCTGTACATTATTTCAGCCCTGACTGAAATATTTAAACAGAAATTGTATTCAGATTTTGCCTTCATGTTCTCCACAAAGAGTTGATCTTAATCACCATCTTAGTCATCTTAGTAAAGCTAGGACAGCAATCTCACTACTACAAGAAAAAATAGTGGTTGATTGATAAATGCATAGAATTTCTTCAAATTTGGCAACTAACTCTGCAGTTAGTTGCAGAGACCAACTGTAGCAACCAATCACTCAGATTGATGAAGGTTTGCAAACTGCTATCTAACTGATCAATGCAGACAGGTTGCCAACATATTGCAATCAATATGAGTCAGTTGGTTGCTATCTGGTTGCATTGTGTTTATATTGCAGTTAAATCTTTGTCATGCAGCAACTCCATCACTATTTGTTGAGGAATTTATGGTTCATATCTATAAGGTTCTGGCAGGATTATGAATGTAAGAAGTTAATGTGAATTTCTGCGTACCGAGATGGGAATAGATGAGCAGTTTTAAAAATTTTCAACAGTTAATTGTGACTGTAGGTGCCTAGATGCAGTTTGTGGAGTTTATATGATTAACATAATTTGGGTTAATGATTAAAACTATAAAGTTATGGCTCACTTGCTTATTATATTGTATTGTATTGGAAGTAATACAGATTGACATATTAAGACTAATGGAATAAATTAGTAGTTTCATTTCTTATGGTTAAAATTTCTTATGCTTTGATAGTCTGGCAGAGACAGGAAGTTAGGTGAGAGGAGAGTGGAGCCACACAGTTTTTTGAGCTCTCAATCTCCCTGCATTCATTTGAACTGAACTTTGTAAGCCTTTGATAATTCTGAATTCAGTTACGGTGTACCTGTTTTGGACATTTGTAAGTAAATATTTAAAAACTATATCAAGGACTCCTGTCGATTTTTGGATAAGGAAAATCCTGCCCTGTCAGAGTTGTTATGCTGAGCTATGAGGTCAACATGGTGGTCCTGAATTTGGCACTGCAATACGAGCAAAGAAAAAGCTGCAAAAGTACACAAAACACAACGGGAGTGGAATAAAATACAACAGAATTGGGGAAAAAAAGTCTCACAAAGCACAATGGAAGTATTTTTTGGGAGATGTTAATATGACGGAAAAGCTGTGGAAGTGACACATGAAGGATCACACTGAGATATACTTAAAAAAGCGGAGGATTCTTTCATGTTGTGAGAGAGAAAACAACGCAACGTATTGTATGTTTTAATGGCATTACTCAAATAATACTGTAGATACATGTTTGCTATTAGCCTATTACTGCTGGCTTGTTGCTAACAGTACTGTTCTGTTACATTGTTGCCTCCCCACACTTTCGTTGTGTTTGCTTTGGGTTTTGTAAGTGTGTGTGTGTGTGTGTGTGTGTGTGTTAGAGAGAAACTATGGAATCACCAAGGGAATGCTTTTCACTTCACAATGAACACTAGGCAGTTTAAATCCATGTATATAAATGATTGCACAATATGAGTCAGCTGAACTGGTTTATATAACATGGCCAGTTCAGTAGCTCAGTTTAAAGTTAAAGTGCTTATTTTGTTACATTCAGTTTTTTAGCATGTGAATATATGAAATATGTGGCGATCTATAATTTTTTATGCTGTGTTGATGCAAACAGGTTATTTTTTTATGTTATATATTCTAAGGCAAATACGCTCAAACGCCACCAAATCTGCACTTGCCAAAATGAAGAAAACAAAGTATAACAAAAAGCGAGCCGTTTATTAAGGCTGATATCAAAAACATAAAACAACGCAAAGCGAACTGGGGAAAAAATAAAATAAAACCTAAACTGGGGTAAACTAAAACTAAACATGAAAACTACGACAAAGACCGTAAGACTTGAAGTAGCATGACACAAGACAACACAAACAACCCGACGCTGAACAGAGGGGGACAGAGGATTTAAATACACAGAAGGGTAATGAGGTAAGTGGAAACACCTGGTGAAACACAGCTGACACAAATGAACATGACGCGACAGGGAAGCCGAAGTAAAACACTTGTAAATAAAGAGACATGGATGATAACATTGACTAGACTAAACCCTAACTAAAAATAACAGAAGAACTTAACATTATTCCAATATATCATAAGAAATCAAAAATACAAAATAAACTCAAAATGCTGGGTCAAAGACCCAGCCCCCTGACACCCCCTTCCTAATGTAATACCTTTGGGCATAAATTTAAGGCACTGTATTGTGGAAATATATTTATGTTTTTTAATTAACTCAGAGGTACATTACTGATACATCGCCTTTTACATGTAAAATTTTGCTGTTATTTTTTCCCACAAAAAAAGTCACTTCAAGCATTTATGGTTTAATTAGTCTAATCTTTCAGCAAAATCAGTGGTGGGTAGGTCCGCTTGAATAGGCAGCAATTTAAGTGTGTGTGTGTGCGTGTGCATGTGTGTGTTTGTTTGTTCCTTTGCAATCAATATTCTGGTTTCAAAAGGCTGCTGTGAATCATTTCATAATTGTGCATTTTTGTTAAGTAATATTGGGTTATGACCTCTGAATTATAACCAAAAGCTCAGCTGGATCTGGTCTTACTGATCAGGCTATACTTAAATCCCTCTTCACAAATGAATGTGAGCGTTGTGACACTATGACATCTTTCCTCTATTTCCTCACAGGAGCTAGTGTCTGATAGTCATAGATGTGCGCTCCAAAGAACAGACTGCAAACTTTGTACTGGAATGAATTCTCTGAATTTATTTCGGGCTCCTTTTTCTGTGCATAAAGGAATTGGGTATTTGAGAGTGGATCACAGGTGTTTGAGAGATAGATATGGCTCTTTAACACATTTCCGTACTTCACACACTTGTGCGTACACATACATTAATGTGTAGCCAAGGGCAGCTGGCTCCATTCCTGTTCAAGACGCTATTGGTGGCTTTGGAGAGCCATGTGGATTTTGCATATGCATATGTAAACATGCACTCACAATGCAATGCTGATAAAATTTTATCTGCATCAACAGTGGCTTAGAGATACTTTGTGGAGCTGCAGCGTGTGTAGTTCTGTGTAAACATGCTCACATCGCCTTTCTTCATTTATTTGAAACTGCAGGTCTATTGTTTGTCGTAGATACTGCAATTTGCCTAAAATCTGATGGACTTTGTTAGCTTTTGTGTTGTGTTTTTGTGCGCCCACATGGGATTTTGCATATCTGTGTCCTTTTTCCTTAGCACATTTGTGATTTGGGGATGTTTTGCTATGAAGCTCCTTGCCTGCTAAACTGCACTGATAACACCTATCTAATATAATACTAAAATATACTATAAAATTAATCATTTTTATTATACTAAGCGTTATTTTATTCCTCTTTTAAGCAAGTATTTTCATACAAAGTGTTCATCTCCATAACTAATTATAGAGACATTATGTCGTCCTTCTACCCCTGGGGCTAGTGTACTGAATATGATCCTGATCAAAGTCCACCAAGTATCTTGTAGCTTGATTTTCCAGAAAAAAAAAACAAGATTCCTGATAACATAGTATTCATGTGATTGTTGCAGAATTAGGTTTATACCCTGTGGGATGCTCACATGAGAGCATCTGCTTCCACATTACTGTACATAACAGACAACTATAGAGGAGCACAGCAGCCTGCGTGGATGCCAGCTTCTTTGTTATGGCTTTGATGTCCATGTGAGGCAGCACTCCCACAGGACATGCTGCGCTCACTCCAGTGTGGATTGGCATTTCTGGCAGTAATATACACAGAATTATTATTTTGATTTCCACAGAGGCAAAGGGAAAATGGAAATATCCATGTGTCTATATAAGGTGGACAGACTTTATATTTGTTTGTACTTGCATAAAAGAACGTGTGAGTATGGGTTCAAACTAGACGCAATAGACTCAGCAGAGCTCCTCTGTGAGCCACAGAGTGCGGAGACACACTCCAGGGAATGTACAGATGGAGTATTTCTCTGTCCTCTGGGATTGACACATAGATATGTAACATGTCCAGTACACTGTCTAATATGGAATTTGTTGTGGAAAGATTCAAAAGGCTGTTCTGAGGTGCTTCATAAAAAAGTAAGTTGAAGAGTAAGACTTGGAAAATCATCAGTAAATTATTCATCCACCAAGAAAGTCTCAAGACGTCAGACAATAATCAATAATCCTACTCTGGGCTTAAACCAGCGTCCTGCTTTTTTTAAATTCACACTTAACCTGTTTGTCTGTCCTCTCATTTAGCAGCAGTTTGCTCATTCAGCAGCTGAAGCATTCGTATGGTAGCTTAGCTTAGCTAATGCCTTCCACCTTCTGCTTCCAACACTAGTTGCCAACCTTGAGACCTAAGAATTAGGGAGACATTGGGGGGGGGGAGTGGTATACATATACATATATATATTGTGTTATTTACAGTGTTTATTTATCGGATAAAATAAGTTAAATGTCACCGTTATTATTGGCTGGCCGGAAACAGCGGGGGTGTCCAAATTCAGAGGCTGCATCCTCCTGAGGACCCGGCCTTCGCGGCCTAAATGGGCCGGGTCCGAAGTGAGCGACTGTGAAATTGGACGGTCTAGCTTTCAGAATTATGTCACGAGCTCTCTCGGTGGAGTGAAACTGCCGTCTGCTCCTTGCTATCTAAAATATAACCGGACGCTGGCGTGAATTCTCGACCATCTCGCA
>VUQG01014556.1:61676-76350 GCA_015106755.1 Etia nguti | reverse complement strand
AAAGCGTCATGGGTATTTTGTCACAAAGACACTAGACACACACACACACACACACCCTTGCTCCCTGAATGTTAGGCCGTAATGAAAGTGGATATGAGCGGGACAGGTAATTCACTGTCGAACCTCTAAAGACACACACGGAGAAAAGTGGGTCGCCTTCGTTGTGCTTTATTTGTGCTTTACATTATTCACTCCTTTTATAAAGACTCATTTAGCACTCAGGTTCCCCTCGTGCAGCTTTCCATCAACACTGATTTTTCTATTTCCCACCTTTTTCCTTTTCCTACACAAAACTAGAGGGACACTTGTGTATTATCCTGCGCTTGCTGCATGCGTGCACACCCCCCCCTCCGACCCCCCGCCGGAAATACAGAAGCGTTCAAGCGCATTTAGACGAGAGCTTAAGTAGAGCATGAGAGAAAACACAGCAGTGTCTGTTTAAACAGTGAACAAACACATCTGTCAACTGTAGTGAAGAGCAGAGACAGATACAGACTGACAGTGGGAAGAAAATAGGAGATTAGATTAATCAGGGGCTGATGTTGACACCGTATAAGGCTGGATGATCCCATGTTTTATTTTAACAGAAGGAGTCTGAGTTAGCCTAACTTACGAGTCTCGAGTATTTGTCACAAAATGCCAGATTCGTCTTTCTTTTCCAAATAGTCTCAATTTACTCTGAATTTAGTCACAGTTTACTATGTATATGCATGTTCTAGAGTGTATATGCTCTGCCGGTGTTATAAGTACCATCTAAGACTAATTTAAGCTGAAGTGTTGATTCAGCTGTAGGATCAGTCTGGAGGCTTCAGTTTGTCGTGCTGTTCAGTTGCGCACTGTTTTACACCGACAGGTGATGTGTGTGTCCACACTTGCTGACAGGAAACACAATCCAGTCGTCCAATTCTGATGTTATCAGCTCAATGAGCGGCCAGTAGGTGCAATTCTTCATCTAATAGCAAACTCAGAAGGTGGTTTTCAAAAATTGTAGGCACTCCAGCTTGTGCAGGAGACCTCTAGTGGTAGTTTGAAGAAGTACATGTAAAATTTCCAACGGTAAAGTCTTGGTGATCAAGGAAAAGGATACTCAAGAGCCCTTTTTGCATTATACACACACTCATAGAGCACATTATTAAATGCAGTTTATCTACCACACACTAAATATGCATCAGGGGCAAATTGGGGTTCAGGGATCAAACTACCCACCTTCTCATCAGCAAACAACCGATTCTAACTCCTAACACATAGCCATCCATATTTTTGGTTCCTGAAAACAAACCCAAAGAGAACCGCTAGGAAAGAAAAAACAAGGGGCCAGGCTCACATTATGTTTTGTTGCTCTTAATCTGAAGGACCGATCAGCCACCATCGAATGAGGCTACATCCAGCAACAAAAAGAAGGAGGAGCCTGGCGGCATGTGTGGGACTGGTAACGACTTGTAATGGCTTTTCAGTGAGCTGATAACTTTCAAAACTGGAAGTAGAATTTTGCACCACTTTAAGGTTTAAAAAAGATTAAAAGGTTGGATTGATGTCTGTTTCAGACAGCTTTTATAAACTTCTGGGAATCTCCAAATGGACACAAAGCAACGTCCTTGTCTGCATAATATGGACTTCTAATATATATATATATATATATATAGATATATATTAGTCTGTGTGTGTGTGTGTGTAATATAATATTAATACAAAGCCAGGAAATTAATTCATTATAGATTTAATTCACTGTAATGGAGATGTTTTACACTATTAAAATAAGAAAAAAACACCAACAATTATTTAAACTGAAGAAAAACTGAGACACTCAGTCTATAAATAATAAAGTGTGAAGCTAAAGTGGAAGGAGAAGTTTAATCACATGCAACAGCGAACAGTTAGAGGGACTGCTTTTCCAAGTATGTAATGGATTGCTTGGATTGCCTTGGACTGATTTCGACGGTTCCTTCTGACTAGGCTGAGTTTTGGGGACAAGGAGTTGAAACAACATGCACAAAGAGCTCAAACGTGATGCGCAGACTCCTATAGATATCCGAGCCTCCTGGCTTCCTATTAGCAGAGTAAGTTAACATGGTTTGACATTTGAAGGCTATGCGAGAGGTAAATAAATGAGATGGAGAAGGCTCAGAACGCATAAACTCTCTTGAAAGCTATGAGAGATTGATTTTCAAGGTAAACGGACCGGAGCTTATAAGTTCAGTTCGCGCTAGTGCATCTGAGCACTTTGGGAAAGATGGGAAGCGATGTGTAATGCTCTCTTCACGGTTGTCTCAGAGCGTTGGCTTCAGGGAGCCTAGTTGGCTTTATTAGCTGAGTGAACTCCTGGTTAAGTCGATCCAAGTCAAACACAAAAGTTTCACTTTTTTTCCCCCTTTTTCTTAAGGTGGTATTTTCGACTGATCGATACGCTGTAATTACATCATTTTAAAGTCGGATACCGCAATTACACTAGGTGATCATTGCAGTGTAGTTTTGAGACCACAGGCTGTCATGCCATCAGCCTACACAGACCCATCTGTCAGTGAGGAACTGTGGCGTGACACCAGAGCATCAAGCATATGCAGCGCAGGTGAAATTTCTGAGGCATATTTTAAGAGGTTTTATCAAGCACACTCAACCTGCTGCATGATGGCAGCACTGACATCTATATTTCAGTGCAAATTCTGTTACGATATCTGTCTGAGACGGGCATTTCTGTGTAGGAGATTTGTCAAAAGATTGCAAGAAACAGACAAAAATAGCATTTCAGAATAGAGTGTTTTCCCCCGTAGAAGCATCTTCTGGTAAAAAAAATTCTCCCATGAGACTCGGAGTGCTTTATTTTTTATTTTTCAAGATGTGAAAGTTGTGCAACATGGGAGACTTGACTGACTGGAGGTGAAAATCTGTCTCCTGAAAAGAGCTGAAAATGGGAATCGATGCCTCACCTCCAGCCCCGAGTATACAACACATTGCTGTTGTTGAATATGAACCCAGAGACCATTTAAGGCAAAACAGGAACGTTTCTTTTTATGACCACAAATTAGTATTCATATGTTGGGTAACATTAGTTGCCTGTTATTAATAAATTCAGTGTATTCTGAGGAGCCGACTGTCCGCGGGAGACTCATGAAATATCCCATAAGCGAGATGAAGCCATTATGTCGCCCCCTGCTGTTTGTGTTCAAAAGTGGGCAATTTAAAGCAAATCAGATGGTTTACAAATTTAGATTTACTCAACATGAGGTGTAATTACACCCACCAGAAAGGGTTTTTTACAGACTTCCATCATCAGCAGATACAGATAAACACTGCTGGACTCGTCAAACACTCTGAAATGGACTTAACTAACGGAGGCATGATGGGTGGTTGGAATCGGGATAATTCCTGAGAGAAGTGACCCTCATTGGTTGTTATAGGTGGCTATAGGTACTAGTTGGTAATTTAAGACAAAATGGCAGAACACTCTGGGCTTTTATATTTTTAATTTCTTTTTCTTTAACCTCTTAAAATTTTAATTCCAGACAATTTATCCCGATAATCTTTTTGGTCGGTTGTCTGGAGCTGCTGTCTCGGGCTCCTTACTACCAGCATAGCATCATTTAAACACCACAGCCTACCTGAGTGTTGTTGCTGATCACATCCATCCTTTTATTCTTCCAGCAGGCCAATACACCAGGTCACAAAGCTCAAATCATCTTACAATGTTGTTTTTGAGCATGACGATGAGTTCACTGTACTCAGATGGCCTCCACAGTCACCAGACCTCAATCCAATAGAGCACCTTTGGGATGTGATGGAATGGGAGAGTCACATCATGGATGTGCAGCCGACATATCTGCAACAACTGTGTGATGCTGTCATGTCTATATGGACAAAAAACTAACAGTAATGTTGGATCGCAGGCTGCAGTGTTTCCTCTGAATCTCTTGTCCTTATAAGGGCAGTGTCGGCCAGACCGTCAGACACCACTGTTTGTCACAGAGTTGTGTACAAGGTGTCCTTGTCTAAAGTAGGGCTGTAATCTAAAGGCTCTGGTGAAAGAAGGAAAGACTGACGTCATGTGTCAAGTGCAGGTTAACCTGTCACCATCTTTTGTTGCCTATTAATCTTTTGTGCCACTGTGAAGCTTACAAGATATGCAGATTTCAGTGGAATATGATGGAAACTACTAGAAAAGAACGGAAATGCAGCTGCAGTAAAAACTATGAAATTACTTGCAAATGGGGAAGAGTTATTTTTCATTGTTGCAGGGGGATGAATATGATAGAACATGAAAGACACGTGTAGCTAAAAATGAGATGTATGTTGAATATAACAAAAGACACTTCACACAAACCTCTGCACAAACAGTTCGACACAGGAATGGTGGATTTATCCATAAAGGTATGACGTATTTTCACCATGTATCATGAAATCCTGCAGTTTTGCTCACTTTTCTCCAGACTCTGACCTTTGTGTCCTGTTTCTATATTAAGGTGAAGTTGAATCATACACCTCTAGCTGCCCAGAAACAGTGAATGTTACTCATAATTGCCTAAATTGCCATGGCTTCTTTTTACATATATTTATAATAGACTTATAATCACACCATGCAAAGTTTAAACTTTAGATATGTAGTCCATGTAGTCCAATTTAAAAGATGACTGCTGCAGAACAATTTCCAGACAGTCATCAGTGGACGTTGATAATCTGCATTTTTAGTCCTGAGCTTTTCTCTCCGTTATCTGGCAGAGAAATGTATCACATGGTTAGGCAGAGAGACCGAACTGGAAAGGATGTGCAGCAGGTTAGGTTGTTTAGGGATTAAAAGAGTGTGCTGAGAAGATGGAAGGACCACTTTGAGAAGCTGATAAATGAAGAAAATTAAAGTTAGAGTATGGATGGATGGGTGGAGGAAAGTTCATGAAGTGCAAAGGATTAATATGGTGGAAATTAGGGTAGCTATGAAGAGGATGAAGAGTGGAAAGGTGGGTGGTCCTGATGAGATACCTGTGTAAACATGGAGATGTCCAAGAGAGAAAAGTCAGCTGAAGCAAGACAAAATTTGTGTGTGAATGAGAGGGAGACGGGTTGTCAATCTTCCAAAGCAATGGACAGTGCGAGAGGTCCAGGCTGGATGAAGTGGGTAGAAATGAGTGTCAGGGGCATGAAGAGGAAGACTTACAAGATGGTAGACCTGCTATGATGTGTGTTTTGAAGATGGCGGAGCTCACAAAAAGACAGGAGGCCGAGCTGGAGATGCTAAGATTTACATTGGGAGTAACCAAGATGGACAGAGGGGATTGTAGGAGCAGGGTGAGATGAGGCAGATGGTCCACCATGGTGACCTCTAAAATGAGCAGCCAAAAGAAGAAAAAGAATATCCGGCATATCAGATATTAAATGTTCCTACCTTTCTTCTTTCTAGTGCAGTAACAGTCTGTGTTATAGAAGAAAAGGTAATAGTCAATTGAATTCACGGGGCATGAGCAGGGAGCACGAAGTCCAATGTTCTGCCTCTTGCACTCTTTATTCATGCAGCTCCATCGCCGAAGCCAGAGTACTTCCAGAAGTGAGACCCCATCTGAGCATGTAGTTCACAAGGACCAGCTGGACAAAGTCCCGACTTAATCCTCCTGACACTGCCTGGAGTTCATCTGTCAAAACAGCTTCTGATATACATAGCTTTCTAGATGCTTGTTCATCTCAATCAAGGTTGATTTGCTCTTTAGTCAGAGAGTGTTTTTATATGAAAGTTCAAGTTGCTGCTAATATGTGATGAATTTTTTAAAAATCCCCTTAAGGTAAAACCAGGATAGTTTGTTTCTTTGAGCAAAACTAATAGATGGCATGAGCTGCCACTTTCTCTCCATGTATCCTCAGCATTTATGGGCGAAGTTAACCAACGAGGCAATCACCTGAAAAACAGCTTCAAAGTGCAGCCGGCCTTTCGGGGATAACCGGCAGCATCAGGCGTAGATGCCTGTGGCCCTCAGCCTTCCTCCCAGAGCAGGAGTCTCATTCCGGGCTGCATTTCCCCTCACTCACAAGGTGTCAGCTGGAGTGATGAGATATTTAGGAGAGCGGGATAGGGAGCTCGGTTCTCAGGGGGAATCGACTCCAACGGCGAGGCCCCGACTAACCCTCGCCCTCCCAATACAATTCTCCTGTCGTCTCCTCTACTTTATCTGTCGGCGGTGAGAATGAAGAGGCAAAATGACCAGTGGAGAGACAGAGTAAATATGGCCGAGCCGCCGTCAGAGAGGAGACGGGCTCATTCAGCTGATAAGTCAGGCCCCGGCCCACAGAAGAAGGGCAGTAACACACGGAAACAGACACATACACATACAAGGAAGCAGATACACTGGATGTTCTATCTGACAAAAGAAGGTCTGCTTTTAAATTACACAGAAACTCTATTTTTTTAATGTTACTCAGGATGTGATGTGTATTCTGTCATTGGTCAGATTGTGAGTGGTACTATACCTGTTCTGCCAAACATAGTACGAGAAAACACAGAGCTTAAAAAAAAGCATGCGTCTGTATTCTTCAGTGTGTTTGTTATAAGAATGAAGCTGCTGAACCAATTAAAGTCATATCAAAATGATTCCATGCTGTGTCTCAATTTACACTGAGATTAAAGGCATAATATTTGGTGCAAAAGCCAACAGCACTCAGTTGTGATGATGTGATGTTGGTAAGAGATTGATTCGGCTTTGGAATTCCATTTCATTTCCCATTAAAGTTTTAGCCTAGACTCTTTATTTTTGACAGTCATAATGTCAAAGCGTAGCCATACGCTTCTAAAGGTGTTAATAATAATAATTTTGATTATTAATTGATTATTTTGGATGAAATTTAGGATAAAAAACAATGAATTTTTAGCCCTTGCCTGTCATTACAGTGGTGGATTCTCATATTAAACATGGCCATAGCTTTAAATAGTGACATAAGTGTATGTACAAGTAATCCCTGTGAGACCTAAGCTCAGGCTTCTCACAGTTTTTTTTTTTTTCTGCTCTTGGATCTCTATGATGTCACAGAGAGGATATCCCTTGTTTGGACATCTCAGGCATGCAGCTCTGGTTGTGCGCACAGAAGCCCCTTCACTTCCTTTTTAGACCTTCTGTTTGCAAGAGGGCAGCCAATCAGAAGAAATTAGACTCAAAGGGATAATGGCCCAAATGTATGAGCATCAACACAAAAATGCTGAGGCCTAAAAATCAAGTTTGGGCTGCTTGTTTGGGGTTGGCATACCCTCAGTTTTTAGGATCTCACTCCTAGCATCGTGTTAGGATCAGAGACTGATAAGTTTTCTTTTCAGGGATGCACAGTTGTGTCCAGAAAGGGTACAGATTATGTGTTACTGTCGCATTCTTGTCCTTTCGCTCAGTAAATTTAAAGCAAAGTGCATATTTTCCCTCCCTAAATGTTGGGGATCGTTCTTCTGATTTTTTTCCCCTGCCCTGCAGTAAATGATTTCAGACACCTATTTAGCAAGCATGCATGAAAAGGCCGGTTTGTCCGACAAACTCGTTACTCTGGAACACCAGGTACTGCCAAATCTAAATAAATGCAGATGGAAATCACAGTCTTAGTTTTACCAAAGTGGTCCTGACTGAAGTGTGAATGCTAAAAGCTAGTTTCACAGCACACGCTCTGATCCACAGTGAAGGAAGGAAGTGCAGACGCTCGCTCGCTTTCACTCTCGCACAAAATACCTGCACCGGCACAGACAACCGTCATAGAGCACATCTCCGCTCCAAAACGTGTGCAGCGCTATCTGCAAAGTAGCCAAATCCCTTCTCTCCCCCGCCGAGTGCGGATCGTGCCTCAAACTAAATGTTTCAATCAAAAGGTTTTTATCCTCCTGTGGCAGATTGCCTTTGTTTTCGAACGGATTTGCCCCTAGTTAGGCTTTGATTGCGTTGTGTGAGTAATGGTGTGGTGTGATAGATTATGACTTGCCGTCTCAGCTTCGTTTCAGCCGGCTCCGCAGCTTTCATCAGGAGCGTTGTGGGTTTTTGTCTCCTTCGTGTCATAGTTGTTAGCAAGCGTGTTGGACGTCTGATTTGTTACCCAGCTTCAGTGTGCGTACGCATTCATCTCTCTCGCGCACACACACACACTGCCGCTGCTCTGAGGCGTAAGAATTCGGACAATTAGATGCCGTTCTAGTGACCGTTAAAATCTCTAAATCTTTCTCTTGCCCTCTCAACCTCTCTTCCTAGTCGCCCAAATCACTCTCTCTCTCTAGGTCTTTTTTCCCCCTTCTTTCACACATATTAACACACTCACACACAGACACACACAGATCAAGTCTCTCTTCATATGAGATGATGAAATAGTTGGAGAACTCGGGAAATCTGTTTCTGGTGATACCGTTTTGGACTCAGAGATAACTGAGCCCTTTTGGGGGAAAGAAGAAAGCCCACCGGCTTTAGACTCAGGTTTCCTGTGTGACTGTGTGTGCGTGTCCTGTGTCCCTGAGTGAGTGAGTATGTGTGTGTGTGTGTGTGTGTGTGTGTGTGTGTGTGTGTGTGTGCAAGAGAGGACTTTTTAATTGAGAATATTTTTTTTCTTTGCTGAAGTTAAGTTTGTTAATACAAAGATGTTTGTGGATGATTTCAGGTGTTTATCATCACTGTAAACATGTGGTTTATTGCCTTTATTGTGTTCACTCAGTACAACAATTATTACGGGTGTGTTTGCAAGCAACAAAGTACCCGAACAATCCTTTGACTCCTTTTCTCTTTCTTCTCCCATTTCCTCTCCTGCCTGAACTCCTCTCCTGTTTCCTCACTTCTCCATTTCTGTTTTTCTCTTCATCTCTTCTTCCTCCCTTCTCTCTCATCTTGGCTCCTCTCTCATTTCCTTCCATCCTTTCATCTTATTTTTTTGTCTCCTTTCCTCTCATCTTTGGGGGCTTGTGGCCTTTCTCCTATACTTCCCTTTCATCTTCTATCACTTCTTTATTTATTTTTTTTATCTCACTTCCTTACCCTCTTTTTCCTCCCTTTTCTCTTTTCTGTCTTGTATTTTCTTTCCTCTTTGTTTCCCTTCTCCCTTTCTTCATCCTTCTCGTTTTCCCTTTCTTCTTCTCTTTCCCTCCCCTTCTTTACGCTCCTCATCCTCCCATCTCCGCAGGGCTGCTCATCTCCCATCGTGGTGAAGTTCGCCGACACGCAGAAGGACAAGGAGCAGCGGCGTCTGCAGCAGCAGCTGGCGCAGCAGATGCAGCAGCTCAACAGTGCGACCACCTGGGGGAGCCTGACGGGCCTGGGCGGCCTCACCCCGCAGTATCTGGCTGTAAGGAGCGCCGCCGAGTCGCCCACCTCCATCACCTCCTCCACAACCCCTTACTGCAGCCCCGTGGCCAACTCAGCAGCAGTCAGTGCCCCCAAACAAGAACAATCTAACTCAAAAAAATCTATCCAACATAGGCCTGCCGTCTTCTCCTTCTTCCCTTCTTCCTTTTGTTCTGTAATTCCTTTTTTAGAGCTGCCATTGTTCCTCTCCTTTATCTTACTCTTGGGAATGTTGCGCAGTGAGGAAATGGGGTCTCTGAATTAAGGTTGCCAGAAGACAGTCTTTCATGTTCGATATCTGAAAAATTTTCACGCTAGATAAAAATGCAGGGATGCACATTGTGTTACTGAATTTCTCATGAAGTTCTCATTGCGATGACGTTCACAGGTCTGCATTCAGCATTAAATTGGAGGTGGAAAGCCAGAAAGTAGAAAAATCAATAGTTTAAAAAAATTTAGTTGTTGAATTTTTAACAAATAATAGAAACATAATTAATGAAATCATAACTATAATTTATCAGGAATATAGTTATGTATAACTATGTCAAATGATTCTAAAACAAAAACTGTTTTATGATCAGTTTATTGTTTGTGTAGGTTACGGCTGATAAGTGACATTTTATACTAAAGATTTCATTATTGTGCCCATTCTGGTTCTCAGGTGGTCAAATATTACATTTAATTTAAAGGTGATACTCGTGTGACACAATCGTCATATTTGAATCAAAACTGCAATATTTTCACATCCCTGAGTGAACAGCTAGACGAAGCAAAAGTAAACAACTGCTAGCATCAGAGCTTCAAAATAGCCATCTAAATAATGTCCTTACCTTAGTTACCTTAGCCATAAATGTAGTAATCTACAAATTAATAATTAACCAGCTAGTAAAAATTAATAATAATAATTAACATTTGACTGTTTGTTTATGGTAAATAACTTACTTACATCCTTTATTGATGTAGTTTTCAGTTTCCTAATAAATTACAAATGAAATGCAACAGCAATGTAGCCTCAAAATTATATTAAGAAATTTCAGAGAAATGTGTGCTAATATTTATGCTATGATATGCACTGAATAACATAACATTTTAGCGGTTGACTGATCACACACTAACTGATCTGAAAAATCAAAAATCAAAGTTACTATTCCAGTGACATGGCATACGTCAAATATAAGCACAAAAATAGCCTAGCTAATGTATGCCCTGGAAATGTTGCATAAACGTATAACGTGACTACCTAACCAACTTGTAACATGTGCAAGATTATTACTTAAAAAAAACTGAAAAATTATTTCCACCTGTCCTTTGACCTGTTCTTTTACAACTATGTAATGGTATCAGTAATTCCATCCGGCATTTGCTCTTGCTGTCATACGGAAAGCAACTACCGAACGCTCCAGACATGCTTGGTTATCTGTTTAGCTGCTAGCATCTCTTCCTCTTGTGCCGTCATACCCTGTTTGTACTTGACAGTGCGTTTTTGCTTCAGGTAGCAAAGAAGAACTGTTTCCAGCTAGAGTGGGAACAGTTTTCTTTCATATTTTCAAAGTATTGTGCTTTGAGGTCTGTCCTATTGTAGTTCCCTTTTTAAATGCTAAATCATCATCAGAGGCTGACACCCTGCTCTCGCTCTTGTATGTAAATGCATGACATCTCTGTGCCGCTGATATCGAGAAATATTACGGTATTATGTGGCACAGCCCTGACTGTAAAAGAAATGAAGGTCCATTCTTTAAATCCTGTTTTTAACCCCCAAAGTTCATCATGATACAAGTTTCATTATCTATGGTGCCTTTAAAATGAGGAGTCCGTTGCTATGATTATCTATTCAGAAGCTTTTTAAGAGGTGAAGTCTTTTCGGGAACCATCCATCTGTTGCCTGTACCTTGTCCAATTAAGGCATACCTGCCAGTGTTTAGGTTTCAAAAGCTAATTGCACCGATCAGGTAATTAGAATGAAAATAGTTGCAACTCTTCTATGGTTAAGGCCTTTGCGCAAATTTTTGTGTGTAAAAATATTTTTCAGACTCACGTAATTCTTAATGCAGCCATTCACGTCCGCCACGTAATTTCACTGGACGAATTTGTGGCACTTATAGTTTCAGATCAAGCTCAGCTTTTTCTGATTTTGCATTGCAAATGAACAGATCTGACCACTCAGACAACTGCATTTAGTAACAAGTGTATGAAAATAGATGCTGCTCAATCAATTCTCTGAAAAGATTTCTCTGACTCCTCAAATGTAGCCCCAGCTCTGGAGTTCAAATTTCCCGGTCATGATACAGCTTCAACCCCTGGATCAAACCACAAATTTTATGGTTTGATCTGTTTCTGGACCCAGAGTCTCTGTTTCTTACTCTTCTTGTGTGCAAATATTACGACTAGCTCAGCATCCCTTCATGTTGACTTTACTGTTTTTGCTGTGCTGTGTTTGTTGAGGATGTTCGGTGTATATACACGTTACATGACAAATTTGGAATTTGGTGATATTTCTTTTTTTCCACAATGCAGTTTGTGCCTTGAGACCTAAAAGGCATCATATTTCAATTACATGAATATTTCCAACTGTAATAAAGTAAAAAAAAAAACATGTTACTAGAGTGTGAAGACTAACAAACACGTTATCTAATTTTTTTTGCTGACAGATGTGTTGAAGCTGTAGCCAGCATATAGATTGTGTCTATAGATAATCTGGCAAGTTGGGTAACACGTATGTATTAAAATGATTCAAAATAAAGTTGAGGGTGACGCAAATTACGGGAGTTTCTGGAAGAAAAACGAGTTTAAAAAGTTTATGAATGGAGTTTCAGAGACAATCCTGAACTGATTTTTGCAACTTTTTGTGGATCTTGTTCCCCAAATTTGTTAGCATGAATTATAAATTTAAGGTTTTCTGCTAATGATAATAATTTTCCATTTTCTATTTTCAAAAATACTTGTCAGTAATCCCAGTAATAGAGGAAAAAATGGCAAAGATCTTACAGTTCATTTCTTTTCCCAGTTATTTGCTCCTGTAACTAAAATCCTGCCATCTTGGTGCAACACACGAGTATAGAACCTTTTGTGAAGGTCTAAAAGAAAACAATTCAGTGAACGACAGCTATGTAGTCATTATTTTTAACTCTAAAAAGTATTAATCAAAAATGGTTAGTAGACAATTTCAAGGATACAGAGGCGCTTGCCTGATGTCCTCTTTGGAAATTTATAATGTCTAAATTTTGTGGATTTAAACGGGTGTAATAAAAAATACCGGAGGTTGGCGTGGAGCGTATGGGAATCGTCTGATGCCCATTTGAAAACTGCTGCAGCAGAAGCTCAGCTGCACAGCGTCTAAAACACTCGCCGGCTGATTTTTTGATTGGGAAGTTTCTCATTTTATACTAGGGTTCAGAGACCTCTTTCCCCTCCCTTCCTTCCTCAATAGCTTTGGGGAACTAACCCTTGACTCGTTGCTCTTTAGTTTCTAATTTAACAACCGAAACCTCCGTTAAAATACACTTCTTAAATGTCGGAGATTTGATTCCCATTTTGTTTAATCCCAGCTGCAATTTGCACCTCTCCTTTGAGCGAGGGTAAAACAGAGCCCAGACAAACATCTCTCCCTTACTGTATATCGATTTATTTGGAGCTAAAGGTGGGGCGTTGAGATAAAAAATTGTTTTGCAAATCGAGTTCCCAGATTTTTCTGCGCTTTCAATCCCTTTTTCTCAGTCCTTTCAAAGATTAAGCTCTATTCTGGGAAGGAAAAGAAAATATCACACAATAGAAACAAGATGTTAATTTGCTGTTAATTCAAGGCTTTGAAGGATGAGTTTTTGACAGCATCAGTATTCCACTTTTGTTTTGGAATCTAATTAGTCGGCTAGATTAGAGCTTTCATGCTCAACTTGTCTGGGAGAATCACGGTGGAACACAAACAGTGTTTGCTTAGAGGAGAGATCAAACTATATTAGCAGCTCATTTACTCATCGAGCACTGATGCAAAAACCACACTGCTAAACCGCTCATTACAAGTTTAGCTCTCACTGTTGCATAGTATAGACATGTATTCAGCTGTCGGTATTCACTGGCTCACTTTCTTCTCCTCTTTTTCCTCTCTCCTCCTCTCCTCTCTTTCTTTCTCCAGTTGCTTCAGCAAGCAGCCTCCTCTGGTAACCTAGGAGCCTTCAGCGGGATCCAGCAGATGGCCGGTGAGTTAAAAACCAGTCGATAGACTCACAGATCTACCACGGCAGTGGACTCTTTGTTGCGCCTCTCTGTTTTTTTTTTTCCACAGACTTCTAAAACAGGACCAAAGAGCATAACAGATGAACTCGCGTGGTGGAGTTAAGAGAGATCTTTGCCCTGAAGATTTATTAACTGTTGCTAAGATTTGTCTTGATCTTTTAATGAGGCCAGACAAGAGTTGTGCCCTGGGCGTGTAACAGTAGCACTGAGGCTTTGTCGAGGATGGATGAATCACAGAAAGGAGGAAAGAGAAAGAAAAAGGAGCGCAGAAAATGGTTAAAAGTGGGCACCTTTGGTGGATTTGTTGCACTGCAGGCTGGCGCCATCTACTGCTCTCTTCCTGTGGAGGGCCTCTGATCTATCATCTGCACTTCCATATTTTCTTTCATGAGTATCTGCAGGTTCAAAGCAAAGTTAAGCCTTTTATTCCCTCTAAAGGAATTGAGCTTAGGGAAGACACTACAAGGGAGCAGGCTGAAATTTTTTTAACTAGTAGATATCGCTGGAAAGCTTGGCTTCCTTTCGGAAAAATCTTTTATGTATTACACATTTTCTGGAATGCTATGTTTAAATATGAAAATGATTCATTATCAAAGCTGGCACATATAAACTAGATAAAGCCAGGTTAAAAATGTACCCTTTAATTTATCTGGAACGTTACTGTCCAAAGGCTATTTTTCTCCCAGCAGCCAAAAAAAATACATTTTGGAATTTTTGGGAATAAAATGTTGTATAAATGAGGTTCTGAATGACATTTGAGTAAATATTTCCATAATCATATAATCAGGAAGTTTCATAGATGTAAGTGCTCGTGAATTGAATGTAAATTTGCATGCTATATATTACAAATTATTGGTGACCTGGAGGACTTTAACAAGCCTATATCACCATGGAAATTTTACAGCTACTACTTACATGTAGACAATTATTTCTGTGTCAGAACTTTACTGAAAATTTATTTTTAAATTTATAAATTAAATGTTACATGCCTTAATATGTGCTGACTTGCATACTTTTCTTGAATAGAAATGAAAATATTAAATAAAGTTAGCCAAGAGTCAAATATTTTAACAGAAGAAATTTGTAAAAAAAAAAAAAAAAAAAAAAAAAAAAAAAAAAAAAAAAAAAAAAATAAACAATTAAAAAAAAAAAAAAAAAAAAAAACACAAAAACAAAAA
>VUQG01014556.1:43465-55419 GCA_015106755.1 Etia nguti | reverse complement strand
TATCCACACACTCCACTGCTGTACACCTCCGGACGCCCAGCAGCTAACGTGTGTTCAGTGCTGTCCTCTGGTACGCTGTCCCGGTCCAGCCAGGCGACCCAGCCACGCCTCAGCCCCAGGTTTGACACCACCCTCTCTGGCTCCTCTCTCCAGGTATGAGTGCTCTGCAGTTGCAGAACCTGGCCACTTTAGCGGCGGCAGCGGCGGCGGCCCAAAACTCAGCCAGCCCCTCCACCGCAAACCCCCTGTCCTCCAACGCCGCCTCCCTGGGAGCGTTGGCCAGCCCAGGTAACGCCACAGCCATTCAGGTTGGGGGGTCCAGCGCCGGGGGAGGGTGGAGGGCCCAACGCCTGCCTGCGTCCTCCGCTCTCCATCGTTACCATTGCCACTGTTGTCGTCCCACGATCCCCGCCGCATCATCACCGACACCATTACTGCCGAAACATCCTCATTGTTTGGATCCCCGTCAGTGTTGTTGACCTTCTTTCTGGCACATTCCCATGGTGTGTGTATGTGTGTGTGTGTGTGTGTCCACCTTCATTTCAAGACAGAGACCATGCTGTGTTAATCATCCGCCGCCTGCCCGCCTCACCTCCCTCACCATGTCGCCCGACAGCCATGCCATCCTGTGATACACGTGCGCTGTCCATGGTGCGTGCGCATGTATGTGCGTTTTCGTGCTTAAGTGTTCCCGTCAGGTTCAGACCTATGTGTGTTTCTTCCGTCCTATTTTTGGTCGATTTCTTTCTTCATGCCTCACCTCACCAGCTCTGGAGACATGTGTAGAAACTTTTTAGAGCAGCAGACTCGGGTTTTCTTTCCGAGCAGACGGCGTTTGTTTGTGTTGTTTCTGTGTTCATAGTTGCGGGTTTTAAAAACCTCCTGAACCCGGCTAAGGTTAAATATCATCACCTTCTGACTCCCCCCTCCTACCTCTTCTTCCCAAAGTGCCTCATCATCCTCACTCGCGCTGCCCCTCCTCCTCGCCTCTCCTCTCCTTGTGTTCCTTCTCGTTGCCCTCGTCTATTCCTGCTGCCCCGCTTTTGACAAGCTCCCTGTTTCTGCTCCGTCATCCTCCCCTCTCATGTCGGCTCGGCCTCGCTCCAGCAGCTGTGGTTTTGCTGTCTCTTTTGGTGCGCACTCCCAACAGAGCATGAATATTAAAAACTATTCCCCTCCTCCCATACACACACATTCACCCCCCTCTCTGTCTTCTCCCTCCTTGACGCTTGCGCCTCTTCATCCCACTTCCTGCCTTCACCGAGCTGATCTGCGCTTGGCGTCAACGCCCGTTCTCGTCTCGTTCTCGCCATACTTTTCACCTTCTCTCTTTTATTCCCGCCTGTGTCTCCCTCCTTCTTCTTCTTCTTCTTCTGCTCTCTCTCTGAATGTCAGTCCAACCTTGAATAGTACACGCTCAGGCTGAGCCACTCTTTCTGAATGAGTGGCGGCATATACTGCATGAAACTGAAAACGTCACGCCAGTTTTGATAAATATAGACAGTTCTGCATGGAGACAGGCCGTGTGCTGACATAACGCTTCCTTTTACCACAACATTTCTTAACGTGTTCAGCCGCAGTCCTGCTTTGTTGGCATCGCTTTGATGAAATCAAGGGTAAATTAATACTTTTTTTTGGGGGTTGTTTTTGTTTTAAGAGATCGAAAGCTTTGTGCACCACATTTCCCTACCCACCCCCATCCTACCTGTCCACCAGTTTGTCCACACGTTTGCCACACATTTGCCATCACTGCGTGTTCAGGTGTATGTGTGCGTGAGTTTGCGTCCAACTGTGGTCAATTCATCCATCGCCCGTTGGGTGTTTTTGTGTGTTTCAGCTGATTTAAAATAAAACCAGGGAAAAGTCATTTTATTATACTCCACATTTCTGAGGTTTGACTGTTATATGCATTCTGTGCATATCTGTGCTTCTTTGGATTGTCCTTATGTTTATGTAATGCTCTTACAGCATTACCTCGAGTGCAGCAATCCTCCAGTATACTTGCTTTAGTGCACAACATACCATGCAGAATTCTGTTATCATCTCCATACAGTTCTATATATTATTATATTTAAGGTCAAGGTGCCACTGCTTGTATGGTAAAGGTTAATTAAAGGTGCCACTTGTAGCATGTTTAAGCATCAGTACAACATCAGATCAAAGACTCATAAAGGAACGGTGCAACTATGAGGAGAATTGGTTTTATTAAGATCTTTTCTGCCTTGAACCGTGGTGCTTCTTGTCAGAGAGATGCTCCCTTTTCTCCATTCACACCGGCTGAACTCGAGAGATAAACAAATTGTGAAGTGATTTCTCCATCAGCCTCTCGGCATTCATCGTCGCCACGAGCTCACAAAGCTTTTTTCTCTTAGCCCGTTGAAGAAAGGAGTCTCGGTCTCGAATTGAGAAAAAGAAAATATGCACAGAAACATCTGCAAACCTGCATTTGCATGAATAAGTTAGTCATATTAATTCCTCTAAAAAATAGAAGGAAAAAAAAAAACGAAGGACAATTAAGTCCCAACCACACTAGAGGGGAAAACAGCTCCTTCCTCATCACTGATTTGCATTACATGAAGGTGCCTCCTTGTCAGTTCCTACTGCTAGCAAAAAGTTGCAGTGTAGCAGAACGCACTATCAACGCGTAAAGGAGCTGAAGCCAAGTTTTAATATGCTGTCAAAGCAGGAAACTGAGCCCTTCAGGAGACACTACAGCACGAGGAGCCCGACATATCCAACAAGCATTCTGTCCTGACAAGTCCAATTTCCAAATGTTAGTTTTAGGTTATTATAGTTTTTTAGTTAGACTAAAGAATTTCGGCAGCTTCTTCAGCCCCAGGTTGCACATTGTGGGGCAAACCGTTTTCCTCTCAAGTGGGTTTCAAAGTATGATGCTTTGTTTTAGAAGTTTGGCTCATCGCTCACTCACACACATTACCTGCTGATAATGCAACTTCTGCACGCGTGACCATTTTACGTTTTTTGGGAGAGACAAAGCCTGAACTGGACAGCATTTTTTAATCTCTTGAGGCCAAACCAAGAGATTTGTTGTCTTTTATAGGGGGGTTGTCTTTTATGGCTATGAAAAAAAGCTTTTGTCACGAATCCGATGCAGGTTCGCGTTTTACTAGGATGCTGCAACCACAAATCTGTTCACCCTACAATTGCTTGGAACTTGACTTGGAGGAAGGGAGGGATCTAAAAATAGCTTTCTGGACCTGCCTGAGAAGATGACTTTGAATGAGATGTCGGCCATATTTAAAACCTGCAAGGTTTTTGACCTTTTACTCTATGTATTTCATGTCTAGTAGTGGTAAATGTTTAGGCTCAATAATGCCCGATTATTGTGATTCAGCTTGCCACCAAGTTTCAAGAAACTGAAGCGTGCAGCCATTAAAAAGATGAACTTACAGGAAGTAATCTGAGCCAGCTCCCTTTGGTCTGTGTAGCATATCTCTTTCCAAATTCCTTGTCATCACTGTCTGTGATAAACGCACCAAAAGCTGATGCTAATTTGCTACAATATAGCACTTACTGTTTGCATAAAATGAAGGTCAAGCTGTGCAAAAGCCTGCACCTCTACACAAGGAACCTTGTTGCTTTGTTCTCTATATGTTTATGTGACACGTCCACTTCTTTTGTCTCCTACTCTCCCTCTTCACCTCTGTCCTTATCCCTCCTTTTTTATTTTTGCCCTGTTCATCCTCCTCCTCCTCCTCCTCCTCCTCCTCTTCCCCCAGCAGCGGGCACCACAGCCAGCTCCAACGCCGGCGCCATGAACTCTCTGACCTCTCTGGGCACCCTGCAGGGCCTGGCAGGAGCAACTGTGGGGCTGAACAACATTAATGCACTAGCAGGTAGCGTTAACAGTGAGTATTCACCCTGCCATCAGCCACTCCACCTCCACCTCTGATCATACACAACCAACGGCGACATCACTACCGCAAAGCCTGTGAGTCAGTGCAGAGAGACGTAGCCGCAGCTGCCGGGGGGGTTTGACTCATGTGGGGTTTCTGACGACTTTGAATGATTCAGTCTAATTAAGCAAACTCTGCATTTAAATCTGTCGGAACCAAGAATGTGGAGATTTGGTAGTAGAAGGAAGAAAATGCATGCCAAAGAAAATCAATATTTAATCTCATTGAACGAAGAATGAGTGTATCAAAAATCCATACGTTTGTCCAACTCTAATGTGAACAGCTATTCCTAAGTATACAAATATCAGAAATGTTGAAACGGACCATCGCCGTGCACCACTTGGCTTTCTTCTAAAACAGAAAAAAGACAGCGTGATGCTCCAGTACTCCCGCTTTTGCTAAAATTCCCGGAGTTTGGTTCCTCCCGTCGTCTCTCTGTGTCTCAGTTTGACTTAAAAAATAAATGGTTGTTCCTCTTTTAAAGACAGCTACCGCATAAAATCATCTGGCAACACATATTTCATCCATTCCTCCACTCACCTCTTCATCCGCTTCCTGGTTGTGTCCCGGGTTGTGCTTGCTGTAAGAGTGCCGGTGTGCCATCCTGGCGTAGTTGGCGTGCTGCTCGTTGCCTAACAAAGGCTGTCGCTGTGTCGTCGTTTCACATCGTGTCGGACTTGTTGTGTCACTGTTGTGTTTTCTGTTATTTCCGCAAAGCAGTTTGGGTGGCTAAAGGCCAAAATTTTAATTTTTCCTTTGGTTAGCTGCCAATTTCACATTTACTGTTATGTAAATGTTGTAATTGTACCCTCACAATGTAATTCTATCAATTTTCCTGCCTGGTAAATACAAATCTTTTCAATTTCCTGCCAAAAATGTAAAAGGTAGCTGTGTTGTGTTAGATTTTAACACAAAACAAACTCAAATTTGAACATTTAAATGTCAAAAAGAGAAACCGCAATTTTTTTCAGGCCGTTGTCACGCTAGGAAATAAAATATTTGATCATTTTGTTGCACAAGAGGGCCCAAAAAGCCTGTTTTTGTTCCAATAATAAAAGCTAAATAGGACCTTTTTTTTTCTTTCTTCAAAGTAAAAAAAAAATTAGACAAAAGTTTAATTTGCTGTCAAAGCATTAACACAGCTGGGTGGTTCATTAATTCCTTTTAAGTTTAAGCGAGTCACGCACACGTTTCTTTCCACATGTGGATCGTATCGACCGCACGGCCACCCTGTGTGGCACTCTGGCATCTGCCGAGCCGTGTGGTGCGCGTCCTGCCTTTGACCTCTGGGGAGACGGGGCTGGGATCTTAATCAGAGCTGTTATGACAGCAGAGATCCTGTACAACCAGCCTCTTCCACCACATTATTCTCCCCTGACCTTTACCGCTCTTCGGTTCGACTAGCTGTATCCGCTGTGTAAATCATATACACGTCTACTCGAGCGCACGGAGGTACAAAAACACAGAACATGTCTAAACACACAAACACAGACACACGTGCTCGTCCTTCCGAGCCGAATGGGTCGCTTTCATTTTGCATCCCATTTTGTCCTCACTAACCCTTCTCTCCTCTTAGCGGCCCCTGCGCATCCTTCCTCCCACTCACCCACCCACCACCAACAACCGCCCTCATTTAAACACATCTAGGCCTTAATTGAATTGCAAAGGTCACTGGTGCAATTATTCCTGAATAAATGAGTGACCTATAATCCAGAGCGCTGCAGTGATAATTTATTTCACTGTGTCTGACGGCGAGGCGACAGGACGCCGAGCCAGTGTCAGACCCCCTCTGACAAGTTGCCCTCCGTTGTGATATTAAGCCGTTACATGCAGCTAATGAGTGTTACTGCTGTGTTCCTTCACTTTTTAAAATCGCCACGCTCCCCTCCCCTCCCCGCCTACCCTTTACGCGCCTGTCTTCACCCCTAAAGAGAGCCGTCACGGGCAGGAAAAGCGCACATGATCTCACCCCAGTATTTGTTTAACAAAGCCACTTTGAATGAAGCGAAAGATAATTCTTCATCCTCTTTTTATTTTATTTATTTATTTTTATTGTTTCGTCGACGCTGCTGTGGTCTCTTGAGTGTGTTTCTGTGTGTGCGCATGCAGCGCTGCATGCTTTTTACTCTGAGATACCCGTGCAGCTCTGGCTGTCATCAGCTTCCTTCATACTTTACCGTGTTTAAATGAATCCTCTGTGTGTGTCCTGTGCTCTTTGTGTTTTCTCGTCACACGTTGGGTCCTCTGTTTGTTGGTGCGTGTGTGTGTGTGTGTGCGTGTGTTGATGTGAGTGCAAATTACGGTACGGTCCGCCGTAGCTGTCGGTGTTTGTGTTTTGTGTGTCTCGTGTCATGTACGTTCTTGTGCGTGTGTTGGTGTGTGTGTGTATGTGTGGTTAAAAAACACAACCTTCAGTGGGAGCGCTAATGAGTAAGTGCACTCTTCTTTCTTTATTGTTGGGTTTTATGTAAAGTTGCTCAAATGCTCTCAGGTATGGCGGCTCTAAACGGAGGCCTGGGCGGCGCAGGGCTCACCAACGGGACGGCAGGCACCATGGACGCGCTGACGCAGGCTTACTCAGGGATCCAGCAGTATGCCGCCGCAGCGCTGCCCACCCTCTACAGCCAGTCCCTGCTGCAGCAGCAAGGGGCTGCCGGCAGCCAGAAAGAGGGTCAGTAGCCTGAGGCTGTATGTCTGCACATCAGTGCTGCTCAGTGGGAGTTATATTTGAGAGTGTTTACAACAGCAACTTTTTTCCCCCTAAACATGTGTCTCCTCCAGGATTTGCTCTTCAGAAAAGCAAACAGGCATTTAGACTTAGTGCTGAAACCAAGAGTAGACTCTATAAAGTCTACTTTATATTTATTACTTGATAAAAATGTTACTTTTTATCAAGTAATAAAAATCTGTGCTAAAAACATAAAAAAAATTGGCCTTAAAGACAGGATGCCTTTTAACTCTGTACCCCTTGAAAGTCTAGTGGAAAAATCTGGAAACTCTTTTCATCGTCGTCAAACCACGACTTTCGTGATACACTATATTGCCAAACGTATTCGCTTGTCTGCCTTCACATCCCATTCTCAGCTCCAGCTCTTCTGGGAAGGCTTTCCACAATGTTTGGGAGTGTTTGTGGGAATTTCTGACCATTCTTCAACAAGCCTGGCTCACAGTCTCCACTCCAATTCATACCAAAGGTGTTCTGTTGGGTTGAGGTCAGGACTTTGTGCAAGGCAGTCAAGTTCTTCCACACCTCCTTGCTCATCCATGTCTTCGTAGACCTTGCTTTTGTGCACTGGTGCGCAGTCATGTTGGTCATCCCCAAACTGTTCATACAAAGATGGGAGCATGAAATTGTCCCAAAATGTCTTGGTATGCTGAAGCATTAAGAGTTCCTTTCACTGGAACTGAGAGGCTGAGCTCAAGTCCTTAAAAACAACCCCACACCATAATCTCCCCCCAGACAAGTACCGTTCCCCTGGTAACCGCCAAACTTAGAGTCATCCATCGTATTGTTAGACAGAGAAGAGTGATTCATTACTCCAGAGAACACTACTCTAGAATACAGTGGTGGTGTGCTTTACATCACTTGGTGATCTAAGGCTTGGATGCAGCTGCTCGGCCTTGGAAACCCATTCCACAAAGCTCTCTAAGCACCGTTCTTGAGCTGATCTGAAGACCACATGAAGTTTGGATGTCTGTAGTGACTGACTCTGCAGAAAGTTGGCGACCTCTGTGCACCATCTGCCTCATCATCTGCTGACCCCACTCTGTTATTTTAAATGGCCTAGCACTTCATGGCTGAGTTGCTGTCATTAACAATCACTTCCACTTTGTTTGACTTGTTGCATAGGTGTCATCCTATCACGGTACCATGCTGAGCGCCTGAGAGCGAGCCATTCTTTCACAGGTGTTTGTAGAAGCAGTCTGCACGCCTAGCTGCTTGATTTTGTACACCTGTGGCCAGGGAGGGGATTGGAACACCTGAATTCAATAATTTGGATGGGTGACTGAATACTTTTGGCAACATAGTGTATATTCTGAGGTTCGAAACTCATCATTGGGAAATGGGAGATGATCAAATGTTGTCCTTACGCAGGCAAAGAGTTAAAAAAAAATGTAATATTAAAAAGTAAATGTTGTTTCAGTTCTGAAAAAAGTGCATCCTCATCTCTTAAAACCAAATTCTTCATTTTACACATGGACCAAACCTATTTTTATGTCCATTATTTCACTTATAATAACTCATTTCACATTGTTTTAGTAGCAAAAAAAAAGTAGTGTTTAATCAGACCTCTCTCGGATTCTGATCAATACTTTTATTACAGCGTCTGAGAGAGAAAATGTGAAAACTGGTGAGTCTGCACATCAGCACTGCTGCAAAGTGCCGCCTACGTACAGAACCTGGCAGCTGAAGTTAAATTTACCCAAAAGCTTTAGACGACAGCGCTGAATACAAACCAGATGATGAAATGTCTAGTAAAACAAATAGAGCCACATACTGTTTGTTTGTGCACTTCTCATCTCGGCTTGCAGCGAAGATAAATTTGTAAAGAAGCTGTCTTTCTTTGACAGTCCATCCAGGAGTTCAAAACCCTTCAGGGAGAACAAAGATGTGCCAAACACTGGGCTCCCTCGCTGCTTCATTTAGCTGTGGAGAGCATATTAAATGATTCTGAGAGATCTGACCTATTAGAATTATTAGAATGTGCGATAGAGGCTGGGTAGGAGGGCACCCTATGACCCCTCTTAAGAGAGACTACATGCGGCTTAGAGAATGAATAAATCAAAAGCAAAAGAATAGGGAGCTACTTTTGTTTGCAGCGAACCAAAATATAATTATTAGCTGAAAACCAAAAGCTTTCATCTTTGTTGGATTTTCAATACAATTGCAGAATGCTGTTTAAATTCAATAACAAACTCAAGGTCATGGGATATTGTGGGAAGCAGCGTGCTTGTGCCGAGTTCCTATGACGACAGCCACAGTGCAGCGCTCCCTCTGCTGCAGGTTTGCTTAAATGGAAAAACTATACTGACCTCATATCTGCATATTAACCCCCCCGCCCCCCACCCCTCCTCCACCTCAGGTCCTGAAGGTGCCAACCTGTTCATCTACCACCTGCCCCAGGAGTTTGGAGACCAGGACATACTGCAGATGTTCATGCCTTTCGGAAATGTGGTCTCTGCCAAAGTCTTCATCGACAAACAGACAAACCTTAGCAAGTGCTTCGGTAGGCAGCAAAAAACAAAACGCACATGAATGCCTGAAATTATTTCTTTTTCTTGACTGTGTCATAAATCGGGGGCTGGGTTGTTGTTGAAGGGAACAGTGCTCAAATCTGAAGGATGGCAAGGTCTGACTGTGCATAAAAGATGGACGTAGTATCAAAGTGCCTTAAATCTGCATTTCTTCTGATATCAGAAGGTACAGATGAATTTACTCATTTCATTTCTTACTTAATACAACATGATGCTCATTTTCTAAATGAGGGTCCCATTTAGGGTAAAAAAGGCCAGAAAAAAACACAATAAGCCACAGAGCAAGGCTACCTTGGAATTGGGTCACATCTTAGTTTGTAAGCAAAAAGAAAGCAATGAATAAAATGCCCAGTTCAAGGCTTTAAAACAAGGTATAATGAGCCAATCTGTGGCTACGTTGGTGGCTACATCCATCTTTTATGTACAGTCTGTCAGTGTACAACATGACTGTTGTATTCATGTCACATCTAATGTTTTGTTAGACTTTGAATAGCTTTAGCTTCAATCTTTAAGTGATAATTACAAGCAGAGCAATGATTGCTCTAAGATCTGATCTGGCTGAGCAACGTACCTAAAATAGGAAACACTTAGGAAGCCTCGTGTTTATCAAAAACAGACAATTTATAAAGTTTAGAGTTTTATCCAACTCTACCATCCTTCCCACATGACACAAATGTGGCAGGAGACAGTGCTGCTAAAAATAGTGACGATTTCCGGCTCTCACAATCGGCTCATAAAGCCGAAAATTATAAAGTTTTCCACTGGGAAGTTGTCCTCCGATGGCCAGTTTCCAAAACATGTCTGAGCTATTACCAAGAACAGATTTTTTTTTTTATTGGATCAGCCTATATTTTTGTGGTGCTTTACTTAAAGTACCATAGAAAAGAGAAACATTCATGGCAAGATTCTTCAGAAAGTTCCTGGAAGTTATTCATTTGGTACTTATTATTATAAGTCCTGAAGTAACTCAGATGAATCGCCAACATAAACTGCTGACAATTCAAGAGAAGAGCCGTTCCACTAATACCTGAATTTACCTGGATTTGAATGAGTCTTAGTAATACTTAAATAGCTCTGTAAAATTGAAAAAAAGTCTTTGTGAACTAAGCGCAAACTAAATTTGAGTTGCCGTCTCAAACCATTGTGTCTATCTTCTATAAGTAATCCATATTTACACAGTTATTTCCAGGGAACTTTAGGAGGAACTGTTAGGGACTTGCATGAAAAGCTTGACAAAGAAGAATTCAGTGCCTCCTTTCCATCTGGATTTACATGTTTTCCTTACTGGTATGTTTTTTTTTTTAAAGTACTAGAGTAAATCCAGGGCAAATACCGTGTAGATTTACATTTGTATGGAAATCAAAACCTAAATATTACACACATCCAATCCACAAGCAGCAACTAAAGAAAACAGAACTAAATCAAGCATGGATCCAGGAAAAAACTAGCGTCTGGTACTTGTCAGGAAATGGATTGTGGGGATGGATGTGAGACAAGCGAGACGAGGAGTTTACTGTCAGCTTCAGAGGTTGCAGATATTACAGGGGGAAGGGAAGCGTTAGCGTAAACAAAAATGACTTTTTGGGGAGAACATAGAAAAATAAATCTTGGTATAACCTCAAAGTCTGCTCCAAAACCTTTAATTTTACTTTTTTAACCACAAGTGGCCTTTGTCGAAGTAAATCCGTGCTTTAATGCTACCTAAAATCTGTTTTTTTGCTGTAGTCTTTTATTACTGTGTTGATGCAACCAACCAAATACCTTAGGCCGTCATTACAGTTTAATCTTCTCTTATTGTGTACCAGGAGTGTTTTTAAATATATCAAAGACCCAGAAATAAGGTAAGGATGCCTTGTGTAGTATTTTTGTCATGCAAGAACTCGAGAACAAGGCGACACTGTAGCTTTAAATTGATACCATAGATGCATCTAGTAAAAATCTCACACGAGCTCGAATCAGTGACATCGATCTCAAGATCAGAGTAAGTTTTCAGAAAATCGAATGCAATAACTTGAGAACAAGGCGATGTAGGATTTATGTAGGTAGGATCACAACAATAGTTGCCTCAAGGGACTTGACACTGTAAGGAAAAGACCCTACAACATTAGGTAGAAACCCCAACAATCAGATGACTACTTTTAAACAAATCGTTGGTGACAATGGGAAGGAAAAACTCCCTTTTAACAGGAAGAAACCTAGCACACAACCAGGTTCAGGGAGGGGCAGCCTTCTGCCATGGCTGGTTGGGGATGACCGGACGGTGGGAATGAAGTAGTCCCATGTTAGGCTAACTGACACCCGGCAGTTTGTTTTAAAAGCCTTCTTGTTGCTATTTTAATGCAGTTTCTTCTCAGCTGACTTTTCCTCTGTTGTGTCCTCTTGCAGGCTTCGTCAGCTACGACAATCCAGTGTCGGCACAGGCAGCCATCCAGGCCATGAACGGCTTCCAGATTGGCATGAAGCGGCTGAAGGTGCAGCTGAAGCGCTCCAAGAACGACAGCAAACCGTACTGATCTTAGCACTAGGGTCTATCTGCTCCCCATGTTAGCACTGCTAGGGTAAGTCCCCCCACAGAAAAAAAACAAAAATGATCAAAATGAAAAAAAAAACAGCAAACCGAGCCACGACCTCTCTACACAGGGACTCGGGGGTGAGGGTTCAAGGGAGGGGATGTGGGAGGGAGGGGGAGACGACCTACAACCACCCTGAGGGAGACGCACGCCTTGTTTTCTTTCTTTTTTTTTTCCTTCTTTTTTTTTCTTGCTTTTTTGGAGACTCTTA